>JAPYXD010000452.1:0-26677 GCA_030998225.1 Diplolepis rosae
GAAAATAAAAAAAACCAACTAAATTTTCGAAACGAAAATGTTGAAATTCGTACTCTTTACTAGGAGAATATAATATGTGAAGAGGTATTCGTAACCAAAAATTAAAAAACTAAAAAATACAATAAATAAAAAATTAATGCTGCAGATTGCTTTATTATTGCATAAGATTACATATAAACATATAAATGTATGTAAATTGAGGAAAATAAACCTAAAAAAAAACGAAAATAAAAAAAAACCACTAAATTTTCGAAACGAAAGTGTTGAAATTCTTCCTCTGCATTAGGAGAACATAATGTTTGAAGAGGTATTCGTAGTCAAAAAATTAAAAAATTAAAAAATGCAATAAATAAAAAATTAATGCCGCAGATTGCTTTATTATTGCATAATATTACATATAAAAATATAAATGCATGTAACTTGAGGAAAATAAACCCCAAAAAAACGAAAATAAAAAAAAACCACTAAATTTTCGAAACGAAAATGTTGAAATTCGTACTCTTTACTAGGAGAATATAATATGTGAAGAGGTATTAGCCTGCGTAACTCAAAAATTAAAAAATTAAAAAATGCAATAAATAAAAAATGTTAATGCTGCAGATTGCTTTATTATTGCATAAGATTACATATAAACATATAAATGCATGCAAATAGTTGTAAATTATCTTGAAAAAAGCGAAAATAAAAAACACATGAAATTTTCGCTCCGAAAATTTTAAAATTCTTCCTCTGTACTAGGAGAATATAATGTGTGAAGAGGTATCTGTAACCAAAAATTAAAAAACTAAAAAATACAATAAATAAAATATTAATGCTGTGGATTGCTTTATTATTGCACAAGATTACATATAAACATATAAATGCATGCAAATAGTTGTAAATTATCTTGAAAAAAGCAAAATAAAAAAAAACACATGGAATTTTCGCTCCGAAAATTTTAAAAATTCTTTCTCTGTACTAGGAGAATATAATGTGTGAAGAGGTATTCGTAACCAAAAATTAAAAAAACTAAAAAATACAATACATAAAAAATTAATGCTGCGGATTGCTTTATTATTGCACAAGATTACATATAAAAATACAAATGTATGTAAAAAATTGAGGAAAATAAACTCAAAAAAAAAAACGAAAATAAAAAAAAACCACTCAAATTTTCGCTCCGAAAGTGTTGGAAATTCTTCCTCTGCATGTTTAGGAGAATATAATGTTTGAAGAGGTATTCGTAACCAAAAATTAAAAAATTAAAAAAATGCAATATATAAAAAATTAATGCCGCAGATTGCTTTATTATTGCACAAGATTACATATAAAAATATAAATGAATGTAACTTGAGGAAAATAAACCCAAAAAAACGAAAATAAAAAAAAACACACTAAATTTTCGAAACGAAAATGTTGAAATTCGTACTCTTTACTAGGAGAATATAATATGTGAAGAGGTATTCGTAACCAAAAATTAAAAAATTAAAAAATGCAATAAATAAAAGAATTAATGCTGCAGATTGCTTTATTATTGCATAAGATTACATATAAACATATAAATGCATGCAAATAGTTGCAAACTCTATCTTGAAAAAAGCAAAACGAAAAAACACATGAAATTTTCGCTCCGAAAATTTTTTAAAATTCTTTCTCTGTACTAGGAGAATATAATGTGTGAAGAGGTATTCGTAACCAAAAATTAAAAAACTAAAAAATACAATACATAAAAAATTAATGCTGCGGAGTGCTGTATGATTGGACAAGATTACATATAAAAATACAAATGTATGTAAATTGGGGGAAAAACAAAACCTAAAAAAACGAAAACTAAAAAAAAACCACTAAATTTTTGCTCCGAAAGTGTTGAAATTCTTCCTCTGCATTAGGGAGAATATAATGTTTGAAGAGGTATTCGTAACCAAAAATTAAAAAATTAAAAAATGCAATATATAAAAAATTAATGCTGCGGATTGCTTTATTATTGCTACAAGATTACATATAAAAAAATACAAATGTATGTAAAATTGAGGAAAATAAACCCTAAAAAAAAACGAAAATAAAAAAAAACCACTAAATTTTCGCTCCGAAAGTGTTGAAATTCTTCCTCTGCATTAGGAGAATATAATGTTTGAGGAAGAGAAGAAGGGTATTCGTAGTCAAAAAAATTAAAAAACTAAAAAATGCAATAAATAAAAAATTAATGCCGCAGATTGCTTTATTATTGCATAAGATTACATATAAACATATAAATGCATGCAAATAGTTGTAAATTATCTTGAAAAAAGCAAAATAAAAAAACACATGAAATTTTCGAAACGAAAATTTTAAAATTCTTCCTCTGTACTAGGAGAATATAATGTGTGAAGAGGTATTCGTAACCAAAAATTAAAAAACTAAAAAATACAATAAATAAAATATTAATGCTGCGGATTGCTTTATTATTGCATAAGATTACATATAAACATATAAATGTATGTAAATTGAGGAAAATAAACCTAAAAAAACGAAAATAAAAAAAAACCACTAAATTTTCGCTCGAAAGTGTTGAAATTCTTCCTCTGCATTAGGAGAATATAATGTTTGAAGAGGTATTCGTAACCAAAAATTAAAAAATTAAAAAATGCAATATATAAAAAATTAATGCTGCGGATTGCTTTATTATTGCACAAGATTACATATAAAAATACAAATGTATGTAAATTGAGGAAAATAAACCTAAAAAAACGAAAATAAAAAAAAACCACTAAATTTTCGCTCCGAAAGTATTGAAATTCTTCCTCTGCATTAGGAGAATATAATGTTTAAAGAGGTATTCGTAGTTAAAAATTAAAAAACTAAAAAATGCAATAAATCAAAAATTAATGCAGCAGATTGCTTTATTATTACATAAGATTACATATAAAAATACAAATGTATGTAAATAGAGGAAAATAAACCCAAAAAACCGAAAATAAAAAAAAACCACTAAATTTTCGAAACGAAAATGTTGAAATTCGTACTCTTTACTAGGAGAATATAATATGTGAAGAGGTATTATTAACCAAAAATTAAAAAAATTAAAAAATGCAATAAATAAAAAATTAATGCTGCAGATTGCTTTATTATTGCATAAGATTACATATAAACATATAAATGCATGCAAATAGTTGTAAATTATCTTGAAAAAAGCAAAATAAAAAAACACATGAAATTTTCGCTCCGAAAATTTTAAAATTCTTCCTCTGTACTAGGAGAATATAATGTGTGAAGAGGTATTCGTAACCAAAAATTAAAAAACTAAAAAATACAATACATAAAAAATTAATGCTGCGGATTGCTTTATTATTGCACAAGATTACATATAAAAATACAAATGTATGTAAATAGAGGAAAATAAACCTAAAAAAACGAAAATAACAAAAAACCACTAACTTTTCGCTCCGAAAGTGTTGAAAGTCGTCCTCTGCATTAGGAGAATATAATGTTTGAAGAGGTATTCGTAGTCAAAAATTAAAAAACTAAAAAATGCAATAAATAAAAAATTAATGCCGCATATTGCTTTATTATTGCATAATATTACATATAAAAATATAAATGCATGTAACTTGAGGAAAATAAACCCAAAAAAACGAAAATAAAAAAAAACCACTAAATTTTCGAAACGAAAATGTTGAAATTCGTACTCTTTACTAGGAGAATATAATATGTGAAGAGGTATTCGTAACCAAAAAATTAAAAAATGCAATAAATAAAAAATTAATGCTGCAGATTGCTTTATTATTGCATAAGATTACATATAAACATATAAATGCATGCAAATAGTTGTAAATTATCTTGAAAAAAGCAAAATAAAAAAACACATGAAATTTTCGCTCCGAAAATTTTAAAATTCTTACTCTGTACTAGGAGAATATAATGTTTGAAGAGGTATTCGTAACAAAAAATTAAAAAACTAAAAAATACAATACATAAAAAATTAATGCTGCGGATTGCTTTATTATTGCACAAGATTACATATAAAAATACAAATGTATGTAAATAGAGGAAAATAAACCCAAAAAACCGAAAATAAAAAAAAACCACTAAACTTTCGCTCCGGAAAGTGTTGAAATTCTTCCTCTGCATTAGGAGAACATAATGTTTGAAGAGGTATTCGTAGTCAAAAATCAAAAAACTAAAAAATGCAATAAATAAAAAATTAATGCCGCAGATTGCTTTATTATTGCATAATATTACATATAAAAATATAAATGCATGTAACTTGAGGAAAATAAACCCAAAAAAACGAAAATAAAAAAAAACCACTAAATTTTCGAAACGAAAATGTTGAAATTCGTACTCTTTACTAGGAGAATATAATATGTGAAGAGGTATTCGTAACCAAAAATTAAAAAATTAAAAAATGCAATAAATAAAAAATTAATGCTGCAGATTGCTTTATTATTGCATAAGATTACATATAAACATATAAATGCATGCAAATAGTTGTAAATTATCTTGAAAAAAGCAAAATAAAAAAACACATGAAATTTTCGCTCCAAAAATTTTAAAATTCTTCCTCTGTACTAGGAGAATATAATGTGTGAAGAGGTATTCGTAACCAAAAATTAAAAAACTAAAAAATACAATAAAATAAAATATTAATGCTGCGGATTGCTTTATTATTGCACAAGATTACATATAAAAATACAAATGTATGTAAATTGAGGAAAATAAACCTAAAAAAACGAAAATAAAAAAAAACCACTAAATTTTCGCTCCGAAAGTGTTGAAATTCTTCCTCTGCATTAGGAGAATATAATGTTTGAAGAGGTATTCGTAGTCAAAAATTAAAAAACTAAAAAATGCAATAAATAAAAAATTAATGCCGCAGATTGCTTTATTATTGCATAATATTACATATAAAAATATAAATGCATGTAACTTGAGGAAAATAAACCCAAAAAAACGAAAATAAAAAAAAACCACTAAATTTTCGAAACGAAAATGTTGAAATTCGTACTCTTTACTAGGAGAATATAATATGTGAAGAGGTATTCGTAACCAAAAATTAAAAAATTAAAAAAATGCAATAGATAAAAAATTAATGCTGCAGATTGCTTTATTATTGCATAAGATTACATATAAACATATAAATGCACGCAAATAGTTGTAAATTATCTTGAAAAAAGCAAAATAAAAAAACACATGAAATTTTCGCTCCGAAAATTTTAAAATTCTTCCTCTGTACTAGGAGAATATAATGTGTGAAGAGGTATTCGTAACCAAAAATTAAAAAAATAAAAAATACAATAAATAAAAAATTAATGCTGCGGATTGCTTTATTATTGCACAAGATTACATATAAAAATACAAATGTATGTAAATAGAGGAAAATAAACCCAAAAAACCGAAAATAAAAAAAAAACACTACATTTTCGCTCCGAAAGTGTTGAAATTCTTCCTCTGCATTAGGAGAATATAATGTTTGAAGAGGTATTCGTAGTCAAAAATTAAAAAACTAAAAAATGCAATAAATAAAAAATTAATGCCGCAGATTTCTTTATTATTGCATAATATTACATATAAAAATATAAATGCATGTAACTTGAGGAAAATAAACCCAAAAAAACGAAAAGAAAAAAAAACCACTAAATTTTCGTAACGAAAATGTTGAAATTCGTACTCTTTACTAGGAGAATATAATATGTGAAGAGGTATTCGTAACCAAAAATTAAAAAATTAAAAAATGCAATAAATAAAAAATTAATGCTGCAGATTGCTTTATTATTGCATAAGATTACATATAAACATATAAATGCATGCAAATAGTTGTAAATTATCTTGAAAAAAGCAAAATAAAAAAACACATGAAATTTTCGCTCCGAAAATTTTAAAATTCTTCCTCTGTACTAGGAGAATATAATGTGTGAAGAGGTATTCGTAACCAAAAATTAAAAAACTAAAAAATACAATAAATAAAATATTAATGCTGCGGATTGCTTTATTATTGCACAAGATTACATATAAAAATACAAATGTATGTAAATTGAGGAAAATAAACCTAAAAAAACGAAAATAAAAAAAACCACTAAATTTTCGCTCCGAAAGTGTTGAAATTCTTCCTCTGCATTAGGAGAATATAATGTTTGAAGAGGTATTCGTAGTCAAAAATTAAAAAACTAAAAAATGCAATAAATAAAAAATTAATGACGCAGATTGCTTTATTATTGCATAATATTACATATAAAAATATAAATGCATGTAACTTGAGGAAAATAAACCCAAAAAAACGAAAATAAAACAAAACCTCTAAATTTTCGTAACTACACTGTTGAAATTCGTACTCTTTACTAGTAGAATATAATATGTGAAGAGGTATTCGTAACCAAAAATTAAAAAAATTAAAAAATGCAATAAATAAAAAATTAATGCTGCAGATTGCTTTATTATTGCATAAGATTACATATAAACATATAAATGCATGCAAATAGTTGTAAATTATCTTGAAAAAAGCAAAATAAAAAAACACATGAAATTTTCGCTCCGAAAATTTTAAAATTCTTCCTCTGTACTAGGAGAATATAATGTGTGAAGAGGTATTCGTAACCAAAAATTAAAAAACTAAAAAGTACAATAAATAAAATATTAATGCTGCGGATTGCTTTATTATTGCACAAGATTACATATAAAAATACAAATGTATGTAAATAGAGGAAAATAAACCCAAAAAACCGAAAATAAAAAAAAACCACTAAATTTTCGCTCCGAAAGTGTTGAAATTCTTCCTCTGCATTAGGAGAATATAATGTTTGAAGAGGTATTCGTAGTCAAAAATTAAAAAACTAAAAAATGCAATAAATAAAAAATTAATGCCGCAGATTGCTTTATTATTGCATAATATTACATATAAAAATATAAATGCATGTAACTTGAGGAAAATAAACCCAAAAAAA
Organism: Diplolepis rosae; assembly: GCA_030998225.1. Classification (NCBI taxonomy): domain Eukaryota; kingdom Metazoa; phylum Arthropoda; class Insecta; order Hymenoptera; family Diplolepididae; genus Diplolepis; species Diplolepis rosae. The sequence continues at coordinate 6,897 of JAPYXD010000452.1, forward strand.
CGAAAATAAAAAAAAACCACTAAATTTTCGAAACGAAAATGTTGAATTTCGTACTCTTTAATAGGATAATATAATATGTGAAGAGGTATTCGTAACCAAAAATTAAAAAATTAAAAAATGCAATAAATAAAAAATTAATGCTGCAGATTTCTTTATAAATGAATAAGAATACATATAAACATATAAATGCATGCAAATAGTTGTAAATTATCTTGAAAAAAGCAAAATAAAAAAACACATGAAATTTTCGCTCCGAAAATTTTAAAATTCTTCCTCTGTACTAGGAGAATATAATGTGTGAAGAGGTATTCGTAACCAAAAATTAAAAAACTAAAAAATACAATAAATAAAATATTAATGCTGCGGATTGCTTTATTATTGCACAAGATTACATATAAAAATACAAATGTATGTAAATTGAGGAAAATAAACCTAAAAAAACGAAAATAAAAAAAAACCACTAAATTTTCGCTCCGAAAGTGTTGAAATTCTTCCTCTGCATTAGGAGAATATAATGTTTGAAGAGGTATTCGTAGTCAAAAATTAAAAAACTAAAAAAATCAAAAAAAAAAAAAATAATGCCGCAGATTGCTTTATTATTGCATAATATTACATATAAAAATATAAATGCATGTAACATGAGGAAAATAAACCCAAAAAAACGAAAATAAAAAAAAACCACTAAATTTTCGAAACGAAAATGTTGAAATTCGTACTCTTTACTAGGAGAATATAATATGTGAAGAGGTATTCGTAACCAAAAATTAAAAAACTAAAAAATACAATAAATAAAATATTAATGCTGCGGATTGCTTTATTATTGCACTAGCTGACATATAAAAATACAAATGTATGTAAATTGAGGAAAATAAACCTAAAAAAACGAAAATAAAAAAAAACCACTAAATTTTCGCTCCGAAAGTGTTGAAATTCTTCCTCTGCATTAGGAGAATATAATGTTTGAAGAGGTATTCGTAGTCAAAAATTAAAAAACTAAAAAATGCAATAAATAAAAAATTAATGCCGCAGATTGCTTTATTATTGCATAATATTACATATAAAAATATAAATGCATGTAACTTGAGGAAAATAAACCCAAAAAAACGAAAATAAAAAAAAACCACTAAATTTTCGAAACGAAAAATGTTGAAATTCGTACTCTTTACTAGGAGAATATAATATGTGAAGAGGTATTCGTAACCAAAAATTAAAAAATTAAAAAATGCAATAAATAAAAAATTAATGCTGCAGATTGCTTTATTATTGCATAAGATTACATATAAACATATAAATGCATGCAAATAGTTGTAAATTATCTTGAAAAAAGCAAAATAAAAAAACACATGAAATTTTCGCTCCGAAAATTTTAAAATTCTTCCTCTGTACTAGGAGAATATAATGTGTGAAGAGGTATTCGTAACCAAAAATTAAAAAAACTAAAAAATACAATAAATAAAATATTAATGCTGCGGATTGCTTTATTATTGCACAAGATTACATATAAAAATACAAATGTATGTAAATTGAGGAAAATAAACCTAAAAAAACGAAAATAAAAAAAAACCACTAAATTTTCGCTCCGAAAGTGTTGAAATTCTTCCTCTGCATTAGGAGAATATAATGTTTGAAGAGGTATTCGTAGTCAAAAATTAAAAAACTAAAAAATGCAATAAATAAAAAATTAATGCCGCAGATTGCTTTATTATTGCATAATATTACATATAAAAATATAAATGCATGTAACTTGAGGAAAATAAACCCAAAAAAACGAAAATAAAAAAAAACCACTAAATTTTCGAAACGAAAATGTTGAAATTCGTACTCTTTACTAGGAGAATATAATATGTGAAGAGGTATTCGTAACCAAAAATTAAAAAATGCAATAAATAAAAAATGAATGCTGCAGATTGCTTTATTATTGCATAAGATTACATATAAACATATAAATTCAAGCAAATACTTGTAAATTATCTTGAAAAAAAGCAAAATAAAAAAACACATGAAATTTTCGCTCCGAAAATTTTAAAATTCTTCCTCTGTACTAGGAGAATATAATGTGTGAAGAGGTATTCGTAACCAAAAATTAAAAAACTAAAAAATACAATAAATAAAATATTAATGCTGCGGATTGCTTTATTATTGCACAAGATTACATATAAAAATACAAATGTATGTAAATTGAGGAAAATAAACCTAAAAAAACGAAAATAAAAAAAAACCACTAAATTTTCGCTCCGAAAGTGTTGAAATTCTTCCTCTGCATTAGGAGAATATAATGTTTGAAGAGGTATTCGTAGTCAAAAATTAAAAAAACTAAAAAATGCAATAAATAAAAAATTAATGCCGCAGATTGCTTTATTATTGCATAATATTACATATAAAAATATAAATGCATGTAACTTGAGGAAAATAAACCCAAAAAAACGAAAATAAAAAAAAACCACTAAATTTTCGAAACGAAAATGTTGAAATTCGTACTCTTTACTAGGAGAATATAATATGTGAAGAGGTATTCGTAACCAAAAATTAAAAAATTAAAAAATGCAATAGATAAAAAATTAATGCTGCAGATTGCTTTATTATTGCATAAGATTACATATAAACATATAAATGCACGCAAATAGTTGTAAATTATCTTGAAAAAAGCAAAATAAAAAAACACATGAAATTTTCGCTCCGAAAATTTTAAAATTCTTCCTCTCTACTAGGAGAATATAATGTGTGAAGAGGTATTAGTAACCAAAAATAAAAAAAAAAAAAAATAAAATAAATAAAAAATTATTGCTGCGGATTGATTTATTATTGCACAAGATTACATATAAAAATACAAATGTATGTAAATAGAGGAAAATAAACCCAAAAAACCGAAAATAAAAAAAAACCACTAAATTTTCGCTCCGAAAGTGTTGAAATTCTTCCTCTGCATTAGGAGAATATAATGTTTGAAGAGGTATTCGTAGTCAAAAATTAAAAAACTAAAAAATGCAATAAATAAAAAATTAATGCCGCAGATTGCTTTATTATTGCATAATATTACATATAAAAATATAAATGAATGTAACTTGAGGAAAATAAACCCAAAAAAATGAAAATAAAAAAAAACCACTAAATTTTCGAAACGAAAATGTTGAAATTCGTACTCTTTACTAGGAGAATATAATATGTGAAGAGGTATTCGTAACCAAAAATTAAAAAATTAAAAAATGCAATAAATAAAAAATTAATGCTGCAGATTGCTTTATTATTGCATAAGATTACATATAAACATATAAATGCATGCAAATAGTTGTAAATTATCTTGAAAAAAGCAAAATAAAAAAACACATGAAATTTTCGCTCCGAAAATTTTAAAATTCTTCCTCTGTACTAGGAGAATATAATGTGTGAAGAAGGTATTCGTAACCAAAAATTAAAAAACTAAAAAATACAATACATAAAAAATTAATGCTGCGGATTGCTTTATTATTGCACAAGATTACATATAAAAATACAAATGTATGTAAATAGAGGAAAATAAACCCAAAAAACCGAAAATAAAAAAAAACCACTAAATTTTCGCTCCGAAAGTGTTGAAATTCTTCCTCTGCATTAGGAGAACAAAATGTTTGAAGAGGTATTCGTAGTCAAAACTTAAAAAAGTAACAAATGCAAGAAATCATAACTTAATGCCGCAGATTGCTTTATTATTGCATAATATTACATATAAAAATATAAATGCATGTAACTTGAGGAAAATAAACCCAAAAAAACGAAAATAAAAAAAAACCACTAAATTTTCGAAACGAAAGTGTTGAAATTCTTCCTCTGCATTAGGAGAATATAATGTTTGAAGAGGTATTCGTAGTCAAAAATTAAAAAACTAAAAAATGCAATAAATAAAAAATTAATGCCGCAGATTGCTTTATTATTGCATAATATTACATATAAAAATATAAATGCATGTAACTTGAGGAAAATAAAACCAAAAAAAACGAAAATAAAAAAAAACCACTAAATTTTCGAAACGAAAATGTTGAAATTCGTACTCTTTACTAGGAGAATATAATATGTGAAGAGGTATTCGTAACCAAAAATTAAAAAATTAAAAAATGCAATAAATAAAAAATTAATGCTGCAGATTGCTTTATTATTGCATAAGATTACATATAAACATATAAATGCATGCAAATAGTTGTAAATTATCTTGAAAAAAGCAAAATAAAAAAACACATGAAATTTTCGCTCCGAAAATTTTAAAATTCTTCCTCTGTACTAGGAGAATATAATGTGTGAAGAGGTATTCGTAACCAAAAATTAAAAAACTAAAAAATACAATAAATAAAATATTAATGCTGCGGATTGCTTTATTATTGCACAAGATTACATATAAAAATACAAATGTATGTAAATTGAGGAAAATAAACCTAAAAACGAAAATAAAAAAAAACCACTAAATTTTCGCTCCGAAAGTGTTGAAATTCTTCCTCTGCATTAGGAGAATATAATGTTTGAAGAGGTATTCGTAGTCAAAAATTAAAAAACTAAAAATGCAATAAATAAAAAATTAATGCCGCAGATTGCTTTATTATTGCATAATATTACATATAAAAATATAAATGCATGTAACTTGAGGAAAATAAACCCAAAAAAACGAAAATAAAAAAAACCACTAAATTTTCGAAACGAAAATGTTGAAATTCGTACTCTTTACTAGGAGAATATAATATGTGAAGAGGTATTCGTAACCAAAAATTAAAAAATGCAATAAATAAAAAATTAATGCTGCAGATTGCTTTATTATTGCATAAGATTACATATAAACATATAAATGCATGCAAATAGTTGTAAATTATCTTGAAAAAAGCAAAATAAAAAAACACATGAAATTTTCGCTCCGAAAATTTTAAAATTCTTCCTCTGTACTAGGAGAATATAATGTGTGAAGAGGTATTCGTAACCAAAAATTAAAAAACTAAAAAATACAATAAATAAAATATTAATGCTGCGGATTGCTTTATTATTGCACAAGATTACATATAAAAATACAAATGTATGTAAATTGAGGAAAATAAACCTAAAAAAACGAAAATAAAAAAAAACCACTAAATTTTCGCTCCGAAAGTGTTGAAATTCTTCCTCTGCATTAGGAGAATATAATGTTTGAAGAGGTATTCGTAGTCAAAAATTAAAAAACTAAAAAATGCAATAAATAAAAAATTAATGCCGCAGATTGCTTTATTATTGCATAATATTACATATAAAAATATAAATGAATGTAACTTGAGGAAAATAAACCCAAAAAAACGAAAATAAAAAAAACCACTAAATTTTCGAAACGAAAATGTTGAAATTCGTACTCTTTACTAGGAGAATATAATATGTGAAGAGGTATTCGTAACCAAAAATTAAAAAATCAAAAAATGCAATAAATAAAAAATGAATGCTGCAGATTGCTTTATTATTGCATAAGATTACATATAAACATATAAATGCATGCAAATAGTTGTAAATTATCTTGAAAAAAGCAAAATAAAAAAACACATGAAATTTTCGCTCCGAAAATTTTAAAATTCTTCCTCTGTACTAGGAGAATATAATGTGTGAAGAGGTATTCGTAACCAAAAATTAAAAAACTAAAAAATACAATAAATAAAATATTAATGCTGCGGATTGCTTTATTATTGCACAAGATTACATATAAAAATACAAATGTATGTAAATTGAGGAAAATAAACCTAAAAAAACGAAAATAAAAAAAAACCACTAAATTTTCGCTCCGAAAGTGTTGAAATTCTTCCTCTGCATTAGGAGAATATAATGTTTGAAGAGGTATTCGTAGTCAAAAATTAAAAAACTAAAAAATGCAATAAATAAAAAATTAATGCCGCAGATTGCTTTATTATTGCATAATATTACATATAAAAATATAAATGCATGTAACTTGAGGAAAATAAACCCCAAAAAAACGAAAATAAAAAAAAACCACTAAATTTTCGAAACGAAAATGTTGAAATTCGTACTCTTTACTAGGAGAATATAATATGTGAAGAGGTATTCGTAACCAAAAATTAAAAAATTAAAAAATGCAATATATAAAAAATTAATGCTGCAGATTGCTTTATTATTGCATAAGATTACATATAAACATATAAATGCACGCAAATAGTTGTAAATTATCTTGAAAAAAGCAAAATAAAAAAACACATGAAATTTTCGCTCCGAAAATTTTAAAATTCTTCCTCTGTACTAGGAGAATATAATGTGTGAAGAGGTATTCGTAACCAAAAATTAAAAAACTAAAAAATACAATAAATAAAAAATTAATGCTGCGGATTGCTTTATTATTGCACAAGATTACATATAAAAATACAAATGTATGTAAATAGAGGAAAATAAACCCAAAAAACCGAAAATAAAAAAAAACCACTAAATTTTCGCCCCGAAAGTGTTGAAATTCTTCCTCTGCATTAGGAGAATATAATGTTTGAAGAGGTATTCGTAGTCAAAAATTAAAAAACTAAAAAATGCAATAAATAAAAAATTAATGCCGCAGATTGCTTTATTATTGCATAATATTACATATAAAAATATAAATGAATGTAACTTGAGGAAAATAAAACCCAAAAAAATGAAAATAAAAAAAAACCACTAAATTTTCGAAACGAAAATGTTGAAATTCGTACTCTTTACTAGGAGAATATAATATGTGAAGAGGTATTCGTAACCAAAAATTAAAAAATTAAAAAATGCAATAAATAAAAAATTAATGCTGCAGATTGCTTTATTATTGCATAAGATTACATATAAACATATAAATGCATGCAAATAGTTGTAAATTATCTTGAAAAAAGCAAAATAAAAAAACACATGAAATTTTCGCTCCGAAAATTTTAAAATTCTTCCTCTGTACTAGGAGAATATAATGTGTGAAGAGGTATTCGTAACCAAAAATTAAAAAACTAAAAAATACAATACATAAAAAATTAATGCTGCTGATTGCTTTATTATTGCACAAGATTACATATAAAAATACAAATGTATGTAAATAGAGGAAAATAAACCCAAAAAACCGAAAATAAAAAAAAACCACTAAATTTTCGCTCCGAAAGTGTTGAAATTCTTCCTCTGCATTAGGAGAACATAATGTTTGAAGAGGTATTCGTAGTCAAAAATCAAAAACTAAAAAATGCAATAAATAAAAAATTAATGCCGCAGATTGCTTTATTATTGCATAATATTACATATAAAAATATAAATGCATGTAACTTGAGGAAAATAAACCCAAAAAAACGAAAATAAAAAAAAACCACTAAATTTTCGAAACGAAAGTGTTGAAATTCTTCCTCTGCATTAGGAGAATATAATGTTTGAAGAGGTATTCGTAGTCAAAAATTAAAAAACTAAAAAATGCAATAAATAAAAAATTAATGCCGCAGATTGCTTTATTATTGCATAATATTACATATAAAAATATAAATGCATGTAACTTGAGGAAAATAAACCCAAAAAACGAAAATAAAAAAAAACCACTAAATTTTCGAAACGAAAATGTTGAAATTCGTACTCTTTACTAGGAGAATATAATATGTGAAGAGGTATTCGTAACCAAAAATTAAAAATTAAAAAATGCAATAAATAAAAAATTAATGCTGCAGATTGCTTTATTATTGCATAAGATTACATATAAACATATAAATGCATGCAAATAGTTGTAAATTATCTTGAAAAAAGCAAAATAAAAAAACACATGAAATTTTCGAGCCCAAAATGTTGAAATTCTTCCTCTGTACTAGGAGAATATAATATGTGAAGAGGTATTCGTAACCAAAAATTAAAAAACTAAAAAATACAATAAATAAAAAATTAATGCTGTGGTTTGCTTTATTATTGCACAAGATTACATATAAAAATACAAATGTATGTAAATTGAGGAAAATAAACCTAAAAAAACGAAAATAAAAAAAAACCACTAAATTTTCGCTCCGAAAGTGTTGAAATTCTTCCTCTGCATTAGGAGAATATAATGTTTGAAAGAGGTATTCGTAGTCAAAAATTAAAAAACTAAAAAATGCAATAAATAAAAAATTAATGCCGCAGATTGCTTTATTATTGCATAATATTACATATAAAAATATAAATGCATGTAACTTGAGGAAAATAAACCCAAAAAAACGAAAATAAAAAAAAACCACTAAATTTTCGAAACGAAAATGTTGAAATTCGTACTCTTTACTAGGAGAATATAATATGTGAAGAGGTATTCGTAACCAAAAAATTAAAAAATGCAATAAATAAAAAATTAATGCTGCAGATTGCTTTATTATTACATAAGATTACATATAAACATATAAATGCATGCAAATAGTTGTAAATTATCTTGAAAAAAGCAAAATAAAAAACACATGAAATTTTCGCTCCGAAAATTTTAAAATTCTTCCTCTGTACTAGGAGAATATAATGTGTGAAGAGGTATTCGTAACCAAAAATTAAAAAACTAAAAAATACAATAAATAAAATATTAATGCTGCGGATTGCTTTATTATTGCACAAGATTACATATAAAAATACAAATGTATGTAAATTGAGGAAAATAAACCTAAAAAAACGAAAATAAAAAAAAACCACTAAATTTTCGCTCCGAAAGTGTTGAAATTCTTCCTCTGCATTAGGAGAATATAATGTTTGAAGAGGTATTCGTAGTCAAAAATTAAAAAACTAAAAAATGCAATAAATAAAAAATTAATGCCGCAGATTGCTTTATTATTGCATAATATTACATATAAAAATATAAATGAATGTAACTTGAGGAAAATAAACCCAAAAAAACGAAAATAAAAAAAAACCACTAAATTTTCGAAACGAAAATGTTGAAATTCGTACTCTTTACTAGGAGAATATAATATGTGAAGAGGTATTCGTAACCAAAAATTAAAAAATTAAAAAATGCAATAAATAAAAAATTAATGCTGCAGATTGCTTTATTATTGCATAAGATTACATATAAACATACAAATGTATGTAAATAGAGGAAAATAAACCCAAAAAACCGAAAATAAAAAAAAACCACTAAATTTTCGCTCCGAAAGTGTTGAAATTCTTCCTCTGCATTAGGAGAACATAATGTTTGAAGAGGTATTCGTAGTCAAAAATCAAAAAACTAAAAAATGCAATAAATAAAAAATTAATGCCGCAGATTGCTTTATTATTGCATAATATTACATATAAAAATATAAATGCATGTAACTTGAGGAAAATAAACCCAAAAAAACGAAAATAAAAAAAAACCACTAAATTTTCGAAACGAAAGTGTTGAAATTCTTCCTCTGCATTAGGAGAATATAATGTTTGAAGAGGTATTCGTAGTCAAAAATTAAAAAACTAAAAAATGCAATAAATAAAAAATTAATGCCGCAGATTGCTTTATTATTGCATAATATTACATATAAAAATATAAATGCATGTAACTTGAGGAAAATAAACCCAAAAAAACGAAAATAAAAAAAAACCACTAAATTTTCGAAACGAAAATGTTGAAATTCGTACTCTTTACTAGGAGAATATAATATGTGAAGAGGTATTCGTAACCAAAAATTAAAAAATTAAAAAATGCAATAAATAAAAAATTAATGCTGCAGATTGCTTTATTATTGCATAAGATTACATATAAACATATAAATGCATGCAAATAGTTGTAAATTATCTTGAAAAAAGCAAAATAAAAAAACACATGAAATTTTCGCTCCAAAAATTTTAAAATTCTTCCTCTGTACTAGGAGAATATAATGTGTGAAGAGGTATTCGTAACCAAAAATTAAAAAACTAAAAAATACAATAAATAAAATATTAATGCTGCGGATTGCTTTATTATTGCACAAGATTACATATAAAAATACAAATGTATGTAAATTGAGGAAAATAAACCTAAAAAAACGAAAATAAAAAAAAACCACTAAATTTTCGCTCCGAAAGTGTTGAAATTCTTCCTCTGCATTAGGAGAATATAATGTTTGAAGAGGTATTCGTAGTCAAAAATTAAAAAACTAAAAAATGCAATAAATAAAAAATTAATGCCGCAGATTGCTTTATTATTGCATAATATTACATATAAAAATATAAATGCATGTAACTTGAGGAAAATAAACCCTAAAAAAAGCGAGATTAAAAAAAGACCATCAAATTTTCGGTCCGAAAATGTTGAAATTCTTCCTCTGTATTAGGAGAATATAATATGTGAAGAGGTATTCGTAACCAAAAAATTAAAAAAATGCAATAAAATAAAAAATTAATGCTGCAGATTGCTTTATTATTGCATAAGATTACATATAAACGTATAAATGCATGCAAATAGTTGTAAATTATCTTGAAAAAAGCAAAATAAAAAAACACATGAAATTTTCGCTCCGAAAATTTTAAAATTTCTTCCTCTGTACTAGGAGAATATAATGTGTGAAGAGGTATTCGTAACCAAAAATTAAAAAACTAAAAAATACAATAAATAAAAAATATAACTGCTGCGGATTGCTTTATTATTGCACAAGATTACATATAAAAATACAAATGTATGTAAATTGAGGAAAATAAACCTAAAAAAACGAAAATAAAAAAAAACCACTAAATTTTCGCTCCGAAAGTGTTGAAATTCTTCCTCTGCATTAGGAGAATATAATGTTTGAAGAGGTATTCGTAGTCAAAAATTAAAACTAACTAAAAAATGCAATAAATAAAAAAATTAATGCCGCAGATTGCTTTATTATTGCATAATATTACATATAAAAATATAAATGAATGTAACTTGAGGGAAAATAAACCCAAAAAAACGAAAATAAAAAAAAACCACTAAATTTTCGAAACGAAAATGTTGAAATTCGTACTCTTTACTAGGAGAATATAATATGTGAAGAGGTATTCGTAACCAAAAATTAAAAAAATTAAAAAATGCAATAAATAAAAAATGAATGCTGCAGATTGCTTTATTATTGCATAAGATTACATATAAACATATAAATGCATGCAAATAGTTGTAAATTATCTTGAAAAAAAGCAAAATAAAAAAACACATGGAAATTTTCGCTCCGAAAATTTTAGGAAATTCTTCCTCTGTACTAGGAGAATATAATGTGTGAAGAGGTATTCGTAACCAAAAATTAAAAAAACTAAAAAAATAAAATAAATAAAATATTAATGCTGCGGATTGCTTTATTATTGCACAAGATTACATATAAAAATACAAATGTATGTAAATTGAGGAAAATAAACCTAAAAAAACGAAAATAAAAAAAACCACTAAATTTTCGCTCCGAAAGTGTTGAAATTCTTCCTCTGCATTAGGAGAATATAATGTTTGAAGAGGTATTCGTAGTCTAAAAATTAAAAAAAACTAAAAATGCAATAAATAAAAAATTAATGCCGCAGATTGCTTTATTATTGCATAATATTTTACATATAAAAATATAAATGCATGTAACTTGAGGAAAATAAACCCAAAAAAAAACGAAAATAAAAAAAAACCACTAAATTTTCGAAACGAAAATGTTGAAATTCGTACTCTTTAGCTAGGAGAATATAATATGTGAAGAGTGTATTCGTAACCAAAAATTAAAAAATTAAAAAATGCAATAGATAAAAAATTAATGCTGCAGATTGCTTTATTATTGCATAAGATTACACATATAAACATATAAATGCACGCAAATAGTTGTAAATTATCTTGAAAAAAGCAAAATAAAAAAACACATGAAATTTTCGCTCCGAAAATTTTTTTAAAATTCTTCCTCTGTACTAGGAGAATATAATGTGTGAAGAGGTATTCGTAACCAAAAATTAAAAAACTAAAAAATACAATAAATAAAAAATTAATGCTTGCGGATTGCTTTATTATTGCACAAAAGATTACATATAAAAATACAAATGTATGTAAATAGAGAGGAAAAAATAAACCCAAAAAAAAACAAAAATAAAAAAAAACCACTAAATTTTCGCTCCGTAAAAGTGTTGAAATTCTTCCTCTGCATTAGGAGAATATAATGTTTGAAGAGGTATTCGTAGTCAAAAAATTAAAAAACTAAAAAATGCAATAAATAAAAAATTAATGCCGCAGATTGCTTTATTATTGCATAATATTACATATAAAAATATAAATGGAATGTAACTTGAGGAAAAAATAAAACCCAAAAAAATGAAAATAAAAAAACCACTAAATTTTCGAAACGAAAATGTTGAAATTCGTACTCTTTACTAGGAGAATATAATATGTAAAGAGGTATTCGTAACCAAAAATTAAAAAATTAAAAAATGCAATAAATAAAAAATTAATGCTGCAGATTGCTTTATTATTGCATAAGATTACACCTTATAAACATATAAATGCATGCAAATAGTTGTAAATTATCTTGAAAAAAGCAAAATAAAAAAACGCATGAAATTTTCGCTCCGAAAATTTTAAAATTCTTCCTCTGTACTAGGAGAATATAATGTGTGAAGAGGTATTCGTAACCAAAAATTAAAAAAAAACTAAAAAATACAATACATAAAAAATTAATGCTGCGGATTGCTTTATTATTGCACAAGATTACATATAAAAATACAAATGTATGTAAATAGAGGAGAAATAAACCCAAAAAACCGAAAATAAAAAAAAACCACTAAATTTTCGCTCCGAAAGTGTTGAAATTCTTCCTCTGCATTAGCAGAACACAATGTTTTTGAAGAGGTATTCGTAGTCAAAAATTAAAAAAGTAAAAAATGCAATAAATAAGAAATTAATGCCGCAGATTGCTTTATTATTGCATAATATTACATATAAAAATATAAATGCATGTAACTTGAGGAAAATAAACCCAAAAAAAACGAAAATAAAAAAAAATCACTAAATTTTCGAAACGAAAGTGTTGAAATTCTTCCTCTGCATTAGGAGAATATAATGTTTTAAGAGGTATTCGTAGTCAAAAATTAAAAAAATAAAAAATGCAATAAATAAAAAAATTAATGCCGCAGATTGCTTTATTATTGCATAATATTACATATAAAAATATAAAATGCATGTAACTTGAGGAAAATAAACCCAAAAAAAAACGAAAAATAAAAAAAAAACCACTAAATTTTCGAAACGAAAATGTTGAAATTCGTACTCTTTACTAGGAGAATATAATATGTGAAGAGGTATTCGTAACCAAAAATTAAAAAATTAAAAAATGCAATAAATAAAAAATTAATGCTGCAGATTGCTTTATTATTGCATAAGATTACATATAAACATATAAATGCATGCAAATAGTTGTAAATTATCTTGAAAAAAGCAAAATAAAAAAACACATGATATTTTCGCTCCGAAAATTTTAAAATTCTTCCTCTGTACTAGGAGAATATAATGTGTGAAGAGGTATTCGTAACCAAAAATTAAAAAACTAAAAAATACAATAAATAAAATATTAATGCTGCGGATTGCTTTATTATTGCACAAGATTACATATAAAAATACAAATGTATGTAAATTGAGGAAAATAAAAACTAAAAAAACGAAAATAAAAAAAAACCACTAAATTTTCGCTCCGAAAGTGTTGAAATTCTTCCTCTGGCATTAGGAGAATATAATGTTTGAGAAGAGGTATTCGTAGTCAAAAAATTAAAAAACTAAAAAATGCAATAAATAAAAAATTAATGCCGCAGATTGCTTTTATTATTGCATAATATTACATATAAAAATATAAATGCATGTAACTTGAGGAAAATAAACCCAAAAAAACGAAAATAAAAAAACCACTAAATTTTCGAAACGAAAATGTTGAAATTCGTACTCTTTACTAGGAGAATATGATATGTGAAGAGGTATTCGTAACCAAAAATTAAAAAATTAAAAAATGCAATAGATAAAAAATTAATGCTGCAGATTGCTTTATTATTGCATAAGATTACATATAAACATATAAATGCATGCAAATAGTTGTAAATTATCTTGAAAAAAGCAAAATAAAAAAACACATGAAATTTTCGCTCCGAAAATTTTAAAATTCTTCCTCTGTACTAGGAGAATATAATGTGTGAAGAGGTATTCGTAACCAAAAATTAAAAAAAAAAAAAAACTAAAAAATACAATAAATAAAATATTAATGCTGCGGATTGCTTTATTATTGCACAAGATTACATATATAAAAATACAAATGTATGTAAATTGAGGAAAATAAACCTAAAAAAACGAAAATAAAAAAAAACCACTAAATTTTCGCTCCGAAAGTGTTGAAATTCTTCCTCTGCATTAGGAGAATATAATGTTTGAAGAGGTATTCGCTGTAGTCAAAAATTAAAAAACTAAAAAATGCAATAAATAAAAAAATTAATGCCGCAGATTGCTTTATTATTGCATAATATTACATATAAAAATATAAATGCATGTAACTTGAGGAAAATAAACCCAAAAAAACGAAAATAAAAAAAAACCACTAAATTTTCGAAACGAAAATGTTGGAAATTCGTACTCTTTACTAGGAGAATATAATATGTGAAGAGGAGTATTCGTAACCAAAAATTAAAAAATTAAAAAAATGCAATAGATAAAAAATTAATGCTGCAGATTGCTTTATTATTGCATAAGATTACATATAAACATATAAATGCATGCAAATAGTTGTAAATTATCCTGAAAAAAGAAAAATAAAAAAAAACACATGAAATTTTCGCTCCGGAAATTTTAAAATTCTTCCTCTGTACTAGGAGAATATAATGTGTGAAGAGGTATTCGTAACCAAAAATTAAAAAACTAAAAAATACAATAAATAAAAAATTAATGATGCGGATTGCTTTATTATTGCACAAGATTACATATAAAAATACAAATGTATGTAAATAGAGGAAAATAAACCCAAAAAACCGAAAATAAAAAAAAACCACTACATTTTCGCTCCGAAAGTGTTTGAAATTCATCCTCTGCATTAGGAGAATATAATGTTTGAAGAGGTATTCGTAGTCAAAAATTAAAAAACTAAAAAATGCAATAAATAAAAAATTAATGCCGAAGATTGCTTTATTATTGCATAATATTACATATAAAAATATAAATGAATGTAACTTGAGGAAAATAAACCCAAAAAAACGAAAATAAAAAAAACCACTAAATTTTCGAAACGAAAATGCTTGAAATTCGTACTTTTTACTAGGAGAATATAATATGTGAAGAGGTATTCGTAACCAAAAATTCAAAAATTAAAAAATGCAATAAATAAAAAATTAATGCTGCAGATTGCTTTATTATTGCATAAGATTACATATAAACATATAAATGCATGCAAATAGTTGTAAATTATCTTGAAAAAAGCAAAATAAAAAAACACATGAAATTTTTCGCTCCGAAAATTTTAAAATTCTTCCTCTGTACTAGGAGAATATAATGTGTGAAGAGGTATTCGTAACCAAAAATTAAAAAAACTAAAAAATACAATACATAAAAAATTAATGCTGCGGATTGCTTTATTATTGCACAAGATTACATATAAAAATACAAATGTATGTAAATAGAGGAAAATAAACCCAAAAAACCGAAAATAAAAAAAACCACTAAATTTTCGCTCCGAAAGTGTTGGAAATTCTTCCTCTGCATTAGGAGAACACAATGTTTGAAGAGGTATTCGTAGTCAAAAATTAAAAACTAAAAAATGCAATGAATAAGAAATTAATGCCGCAGATTGCTTTATTATTGCATAATATTACATATAAAAATATAAATGCATGTAACTTGAGGAAAATAAACCCAAAAAAACGAAAATAAAAAACAATCACTAAATTTTCGAAACGAAAGTGTTGAAATTCTTCCTCTGCATTAGGAGAATATAATGTTTGAAGAGGTATTCTGAAGTCAAAAATTAAAAAACTAAAAAATGCAATAAATAAAAAATTAAATATGCCGCAGATTGCTTTATTATTGCATAATATTACATATAAAAATATAAATGCATGTAACTTGAGGAAAATAAACCCAAAAAACGAAAAGAAAAAAAAACCACTAAATTTTCGTAACGAAAATGTTTGGAAATTCGTACTCTTTACTAGGAGAATATAATATGTGAAGAGGTATTCGTAACCAAAAATTAAAAAAAATTAAAAAAATGCAATAAATAAAAAATTAATGCTGCAGATTGCTTTATTATTGCATAAGATTACATATAAACATATAAATGCATGCAAATAGTTGTAAATTATCTTGAAAAAAGCAAAATAAAAAAACACATGAAATTTTCGCTCCGAAAATTTTAAAATTCTTCCTCTGTACTAGGAGAATATAATGTGTGAAGAGGTATTCGTAACCAAAAATTAAAAAACTAAAAAGTACAATAAATAAAATATTAATGCTGGCGGATTGCTTTATTATTGCACAAGATTACATATAAAAATACAAATGTATGTAAATAGAGGAAAATAAACCCAAAAAAAAGAAAATAAAAAAAAACCACTAAATTTTCGCTCCGAAAGTGTTGAAATTCTTCCTCTGCATTAGGAGAATATAATGTTTGAAGAGGTATTCGTAGTCAAAAATTAAAAAACTAAAAAATGCAATAAATAAAAAATTAATGCCGCAGATTGCTTTATTATTGCATAATATTACATATAAAAATATAAATGCATGTAACTTGAGGAAAATAACACTAAAAAAAGAAAAATAAAAAAAAAAAAACAAAATTTTCGAAACGAAAATGTTGAATTTCGTCCTCTTTACTAGGAGAATATAATATGTGAAGAGGTATTCGTAACCAAAAATTAAAAAATTAAAAAATGCAATAAATAAAAAATTAATGCTGCAGATTGCTTTATTATTGTATAAGATTACATATAAACATATAAATGCATGCAAATAGTTGTAAATTATCTTGAAAAAAGCAAAAATAAAAAAACACATGAAATTTTCGCTCCGAAAATTTTAAAATTCTTCCTCTGTACTAGGAGATTATTATGTTTGAAGAGGTATTCGTAACCAAAAATTAAAAAATTAAAAAATGCAATATATATAAAAAATTAATGCTGCGGATTGCTTTATTATTGCACAAGATTACATATAAAAATACAAATGTATGTAAATTGAGGAAAATAAACCTAAAAAAACGAAAAATAAAAAAAAAACCACTAAATTTTCGCTCCGAAAGTATTGAAATTCTTCCTCTGCATTAGGAGAATATAATGTTTAAAGAGGTATTCGTAGTTAAAAATTAAAAACTAAAAAAATGCAATAAATCAAAAATTAATGCCTGCAGATTGCTTTATTATTGCATAATATTACATATAAAAATATAAATGAATGTAACTTGAGGAAAAATAAAACCCAAAAAAAAGCGAAATTAAAAAAAACCACAAAATTTTCGAGCCCAAAATGTTTAAATTCGTACTCTTTACTAGGAGAATATAATATGTGAAGAGGTATTCGTAACCAAAAATTAAAAAATTAAAAAAATGCAATAAATAAAAAAATTAATGCTGCAGATTGCTTTATTATTGCATAAGATTACATATAAACATATAAATGCATGCAAATAGTTGTAAATTATCTTGAAAAAAGCAAAATAAAAAAACACATGAAATTTTCGCTCCGAAAATTTTAAAATTCTTCCTCTGTACTAGGAGAATATAATGTGTGAAGAGGTATTCGTAACCAAAAAATTAAAAAAAAAACTAAAAAATACAATACATAAAAAATTAATGCTGCGGATTGCTTTATTATTGCACAAGATTACATATAAAAATACAAATGTATGTAAATAGAGGAAAATAAACCCAAAAAACCGAAAATAAAAAAAAACCACTAAATTTTCGCTCCGAAAGTGTTGAAATTCTTCCTCTGCATTAGGAGAACACAATGTTTGGAAGAGGTATTCGTAGTCAAAAATTAAAAAACTAAAAAATGCAATGAATAAGAAATTAATGCCGCAGATTGCTTTATTATTGCATAATATTACATATAAAAATATAAATGCATGTAACTTGAGGAAAAATAAACCCAAAAAAACTTAAAATAAAAAAAAACCACTAAATTTTCGAAACGAAAGTGTTGAAATTCTTCCTCTGCATTAGGAGAATATAATGTTTGAAGAGGTATTCGTAGTCAAAAATTAAAAAAAACTAAAAAATGCAATAAATAAAAAAAATTAAGGCCGCTGATTGCTTTATTATTGCATAATATTACATATAAAAATATACAGGCATGGAACTTGAGGAACCTAAACCCACAAAAACGAACAGAAAAAAAAACCACTAAATTTTCGAAACGACAATGTTGAAATTCGTACTCTTTACTAGGAGAATATAATATGTGAAGAGGTATTCGTAACCAAAAATTAAAAAAATTAAAAAATGCAATAAATAAAAAATTAATGCTGCAGATTGCTTTATTATTGCATAAGATTACATATAAACATATAAATGCATGCAAATAGTTGTAAATTATCTTGAAAAAAGCAAAATAAAAAAAAACATGAAATTTTAGCTCCGACAATTTTAAAATTCTTCCTCTGTACTAGGAGAATATAATGTGTGAAGAGGTATTTCGTAACCAAAAATTCAAAAAACTAAAAAGTACAATAAATAAAATATTAATGCTGCGGATTGCTTTATTATTGCACAAGATTACATATAAAAATACAAATGTATGTAAATTGAGGAAAATAAACCTAAAAAACGAAAATAAAAAAAACCACTAAATTTTCGTCTCCGAAAGTGTTGAAATTCTTCCTCTGCATTAGGAGAATATAATGTTTGAAGAGTTATTTGTAGTCAAAAATTAAAAAAACTGAAAAATGCAATAAATAAAAAATTAATGCCGCAGATTGCTTTATTATTGCATAATATTACATATAAAAATATAAATGCATTTAACTTGAGGAAAATAAACCCAAAAAAAAACGAAAAATAAAAAAAAAACCACTAAATTTTCGAAACGAAAATGTTGAAATTCGTACTCTTTACTAGGAGAATATAATATGTGAAGAGGTATTCGTAACCAAAAAATTAAAAAATTAAAAAATGCAATAGATAAAAAATTAATGCTGCAGATTGCTTTATTATTGCATAAGATTACATATAAACATATAAATGCACGCAAATAGTTGTAAATTATCTTGAAAAAAAGCAAAATAAAAAAACACATGAAATTTTCGCTCCGAAAATTTTAAAATTCTTCCTCTGTACTAGGAGAATATAATGTGTGGAAGAGGTATTCGTAACCAAAAATTAAAAACTAAAAAATACAATAAATAAAAAATTAATGCTGCGGATTGCTTTATTATTGCACAAGATTACATATAAAAATACAAATGTATGTAAATAGAGTGAAAATAAACCCAAAAAAACCGAAAAAATAAAAAAAAACCACTAAATTTTCGCTCCGAAAGTGTTGAAATTAAACCTCAGCATTAGGAGAACATAATTTTTTAAGAGTTATTCGTATTCAAAAATTAAAAAAACTAAAAAATGCAATACAATAAAAAATTAATGCCGCATATTGATTTATTATTGAATAATATTAATTATAAAAATATAAATGAATTTAAATTTAGTAAAATAAACCCAAAAAAACTAAAATAAAAAAAAACCACTAAATTTTCGAAACGAAAATGTTGAAATTCGTACTCTTTACTAGGAGAATATAATATGTGAAGAGGTATTCGTAACCAAAAATTAAAAAATTAAAAAATGCAATAAATAAAAAATTAATGCTGCAGATTGCTTTATTATTGCATAAGATTACATATAAACATATAAATGCATGCAAATAGTTGTAAATTATCTTGAAAAAAAGCAAAATAAAAAAACACATGAAATTTTCGCTC
>JAPYXD010000456.1:0-124777 GCA_030998225.1 Diplolepis rosae
TTATCGGAAATCTGACGGATCATAGAAAGTCCCATAATTTATCGGACTTTTTTAGATTCAGTTACTGTACATATTTTCTTTAAGTAAGTTACACGCAGGGAAAAGATCAGTAAAATTTAATGGAAGTTCGGTACTTATTTGGACAACATGACTTTTCAGTAAATTTTACCAGAAGTTGAGTTCAATTAACAGATTTTCTGTACGTTTCACTCAGCGTCCAGTAAAATCTACTGAATACGAAAAAATCCGAGTTAAGTTGACTGTACTGTACGCTAAGTGAATTGTACAGAAAATCTGTTGATTGAACTCAACTTCTTGTAAAATTTACTAAAAAGTCATGTTGTCCAAATAAGTACCGAACTTCCTGTAAATTTTACTGATCTTTTTTCTGCGTGTACTATTTCCGTCAAAATTTGAATAACAACTTTCCTATAAAAAAAGTAAATACTTTCATTTTTTATCCTCTTATTTCACTTTCGCAATAGTATATACTTCTTTTCAACTAGCAAATTTTCCTCTTTCCTACCCTCTGAGGTAGAATTCCTATAAAAAACAGGCAAAATTCAGATATATTTTTCTCAGTGTATAAATTAAAATACTCATGTGAAAGAAGTTAAGTATTTTAAAAGCTTTCTCAAAGTATTTTGTTCCAAATGAATATTGTTTAAATTTACTTCTTAGTAAAGAAATCTTATGTTGTAATTTCAATATATAAGTGTAAATTTCAAACTTTTCATTATCCAAAAGAATAAATAAATTTCAAATGAATTAGTTGAGTTTGAAAAAGTATTCAAATTCTTTGAAATTTGAATAAATAAATTACTCCCTACACCTGAACCAGTCAAAATCTACTGATTATTAGTGAAATTTGACTGATTTAAACAGCTAAAAAAGAGCTCACTGTGAATCAGTCAAATATTCACTGAATGGATCCATGAAATTTGACTGATTCACAGTAACCTCTTTTTTAGCTTTTACTATACTTAATTTTTTTTAGATGAGTATTTTTATTTATAAGTTAAATTTTCACTGATTAAGTCAGTGAAAATTTGACTGATTCAGATTTAGAGAATATATCTAATCTTTCATACGAATTAACACTTTGAGATTTCTATGGTATGAAGTAAAATTTTGACAAATATCATAATAATAAAATACTTTGAAAAAACGTTTAAAATACGTGACATATTTCACATGAAAATTTCAGTATGAAAATTGACCTGTATATTGAAATTGACATGTAAAAAATGTTACGTATTTCAAAAACTTTTAGACGTATTTTACTCAAATGGGATGTTTTTCAATGTTTCCTTATAACGGGGAAACCCTACTGTATGTATTATATCTTATATAATATACTCTCTAAATTTGAATCAGTCAAAATCTACTGGTTTTCAGTGAAATTTGACTGATTTGACAGTGAAAAATATTTTTTTCACTGATGAATCAGTGAAGATTAACTGATTTAACAGTGAAAAATATTTTTTCACCGATGAATCAGTGGGAAGGCAAATCACTGATTCAATCAGTGAAAATTTGACTGATTCAGATTTAGAGAGTATATTATAAAATTGACTTGAGTTATTTCTTGTAATTTAATACTAAAATTCTTGTCAATTTTCTAAAAAAAAAACTCTGTGAAACAAAATTTGTAGGCCTTACTAAAGCAAACAGTTTTGCATCCTTACGTTTTTTCGTATTTCACATATTCTGGAAAATATATATTCATTTTCCATATAAAATATAACTTTTATTGGAATCAAAAGGGCTCTTAAAACTTTTTTACATATATAATGAATATTTAGAAATATTAACTTAATCTTACCTGCAATCTTCAAAATCCGGGCAGGGTAGTACATGCTTGATTTTCCATTGGCACTTTCCCGTAACACTTTAAACACTGTTTTCTCCCACTTACGTTCTACAAAATGTTTCACATTTTTTGTAGGGACTATGCGTTCGACCCCATCCACTATATACCGCACTCGCAGAAATTTAATTTTCATTTCAAAAAATTTATGTCACAACTTGCTCTGTTTACAATTTAACCTTCCTTGTGCGAAGTAAAATTGAAACGGAACACTGTGTTGTGCGTTTGAACGTCTTCGTTCATAAAAGAATACTGACCGTCATCTTTGTTCTAGATTAGGTATATTTTCGAAAAAGGATTCTCATTTTAAGCGTCCATCTTTATGCTGTCCTTTTTTATGGCTCTTTCCATGATATTTTCTCATCCCATATGTTGGGATTTCCCCAAGATTCAAGCTGCTTGAAAGAAGTGAAAAGTAAATGTTACCTGTTAAGGGCACTGCGGGTGGTCTCTCGGTTCTGAATCTTTTGTATTAATAAAGAAGTAAAGGATAAATAGTATAAAACTATAAACTATACCTATATGGATAATATTAAATTTCTTGAACATTGAAAATTTGTTTGAAATCATAGCCTGATTTTTTCCTACTGTTTGAATTTATAAGAAAAATGACACAAAATCCTGGCTCAAGTATATTTTTGTCATATTTCACTGAAAAGAAAAGATCCCCAAGGTCGATTTTTTCTCATTTGGAAGAAAGCATAAGAAACATAAAAGTTAACTATTTATTCTAAAAAGACAACCAAAATTTTCTGCTATTCATATACTGGACTTGAATTGACCCTTAATTAATAATTGAAGATATATGTTGATGTTGATAGCTTTAGGGTCCAAGGTTAATAAAAACTCAAAGTTTTACATAATCAGACGTTTCCGCTAATCGGAGCCCTCATCAGTGATTAATTTTGAATCTAAAAAATACACGGAAAGATTTAGTCGCTTAAAGTTTGTTACTTTTGAAGACTCTTGGACACGGAATTTTAAAAGACGCAGTCGCAGAAAATTTCAGTAACTTTCATCAAATAGTGTTCAATTTTTTCTACCATTTAATTAACTTCTTCTGTTATTTAATAAAAAAGTCACAGAAATTTTCTGCGACTTCGTCTTTTAAAACTTTTCCGTGTACAGAAAACAGGTTGCTAACATAGGACGGTAAGAAATCTTTACTATTTTATTCAGTGATCCATTGTCCACTGATTCGGGCTTGATGAGTATTTCATAATTAGCCTTCTACCAAAAAGACTTTGTGTTACATTATATGTAAATTTGGACACATTTCATGTACACTTGCAACATCCAACTTAATTTCTTTCCAAAATTTACAATATGTAATCTTCAGCATGATGCTACGCAATTTTTCCAGTTTTTTCAACTCAGCTTGTTTGCAAAAATTACTGTATACCACAAAAAATGTTAATGTTTTCCAAACTCTACTTTATACTAAGGGGGCGTTCACATAATACGTCACACGATTTTTAGCTATATTTTAACCCCCCCCCCCCCCCCCCCCCCACCACCCGATGTCACACATGGTCACCAACCTTCGCCCCCCGTCGATGTCACGTCACACCTCTTAATTTTATAAAACATTTTTCGTTAACGCGTACAAAATCCAGTAAAAAAAAAAGCTATATCGATTATTATTGTAGATAATTTTTTTAGAACATTTTTTCAAATTTCGTGTGTACACATTTAATGTGTGACGTAACGCAGAGGGCAGACCCCCCCTCCCAACATGTCACACACGTCACAGTTTACAGGTACCCCCCCCCCCCCCCCCTCCCATACACTGTGTGACGTATTATGTTAAATATGTTATAGAATTGGTAGCATATATGTATCAGTTTTATTGGCGTATTTTCTTGAATCATTAATATACATGATTTCGGCAGAAATGTTATAGATTCAATAGCATTCTTTTCTCAGTGCACAGTTTTTCAAAAAAATTTTTACACCTAAATATATAAGTCAAATTGTCAGTTTATTCAAAAAATGTTTTTTTCAAAGTATTTTATTCGAAAGCAATATTATTCTCAATCGCTTTACACTAAAGAAATATTTACACAGGTATTTTATATTTAGACTCAAACTAAAGAAAACTTTATGTATAATATTATATGAAAACTTATATACAATTCGTGTACATTTTGAATAATCAATCTCATTGTCCATACCCACAATGAAATTGGGAAAAAGTTTAGTATGATACAACGCATTTTTTAAACTTTCTAGCTCATTGTAAAAAATTATCAATTTTTCAATCTTTTCAAAAGTATTTTAATCGGAAGAAATTACAAGGCAGAATTTATCCTCACGTACATAATAATATATTATTTTCCAAAAGTCCCCTCTGCTTAATTTATACCAAAGAAAAAATGTTTATTTTCCAAATTTCACTTTATACCAAAGAAGTTTTGTTGCATAATTTCATGGAAGAATGTAGGCAAAATTTTATACTTAGATATTCAAGCCAAAACTGTTAGCTTCTTCAAGTTTTTTGAGTATTTTATTCTGAAGCGATGTCATTTCGAATTTGTTTCATACCAAAGAAATATTTACTGACACTTGCAAACTTAAACAGAAAATTGTTAATTTTCATAAAGTTCTTTTCAATTTCTTTCTGATGTTATTCAAAAATTTGCTTTATAAGAAAGAAATATTTACTTTGAAGTAATTTCAAAATTTCTTTATCAACTTGTAGAAAATAAATATAAATTACTTAAAATTTGTTATTAAAGAAATCCTAGATTAGCAATCTTTTTTCTTTATTTTTTAGATTTAAAATAAATCACTGATGAGGGATCCGATCAGAGCCGAAACGTTTGATTATGTAAAACTTTGAGTTTTTATTAACCTTGGACCCTAAAGTCGACTATTGATATCACATACATCTTCAATAATTTTCTGAACTCAATACTTAAATTGAATTTTAATTTTCACCAAGCAAAATTTCAGAGTTAAAAACTTACTTCTAAGCCATTATAATTCTTGTTGGCTACCGCATTCGTTTCAGAATCTAATTTTTTTCACGCTTAAAATAAATTTTCAATGCAAAGAAAGATCATGAAAAAATGTAAATAGTAAGTAATATGTATTTGTAATATTATAATGAAGTAACCGATATCTTTGAACTTTTTTTACACTTTACTAAGATCCCTGACATTTAGTAGAAATTTTGTATAGCATTTCGGCGAGACTCTGGGCTTGCCACTAATACCTAATATTTAATACTTTATTCTGTATATCTAACAATTATTTGAATCTTTTGACATATTTCAAGCTTTGTCGCTCTGTTAGAACCTAAGGTTGCACCTTCCTCTATAATTAACCACATAGCGAAAATAATAAAATTTCTGTATTTTCATAATGCTTACCTTCAAATAACATTTCGAAGATGCCATCTGATTTTTTTCACATATTTTGACTTATTTTTCAAAAAGATGCAGCATGCGTAGTTCATTGATGTGAAATTCATGCCCATAACCATGTTTTTAAACCTTTATTTGCCCATAACTTTTAAATTAATTTTCGTGTGAAGAACCACGAATGGACAAAATTTTCACAATTAATATACTATTACAGTGCACTGAATTTTTGTTTCTTATTTATTCCAACTTTTGTAGAGGGATTAACATTTTATGAACGCATAGTAGTCGTGCATAATGGATGCAATAATTAATTTTTTTAACCCCCGTCCACCCCCCGCCAAAAATGGAAACAATTATGTTAAAGACCTTTGTTAATGACTAATATTTAGAGAAAAAATCAGAATTGAACCGTGAATTTTAATGCGAAAAAATCGCATGCAAAAATTTTGAAATTTTTTTAACCGCGAATTTCGCATCTGAAAATTTGAAAAAAATTTATAATGATGCATAGTAATGGCAAGTAGCAGTGTGAATTTTTTCAGAATTTTAGAATAAATAGTTTTGCTGTAAAAGTAAAAAAACAAAAATTGCAATATCTGTCATTCCTCATTAAATATGGCGGCTGCGGACCTACAAATTTCTGAAAACTCATTTCTTGTCGAGTATTTTGATATGGTTAATGCAAAGCTTCATTTGGTTTGGGGGCACTTTCAACATGGAAACCCGGCTATGCCCTTTGTTAAATGCATTATATTTCTGCATTTCAAATTTTTTATGGATAATAAATTTTTTTCTTTCAAATTAGCCCTTCAGTAATAATATTACTATTTTTGAAAGCAAAATTATCTATTTTTGCCTGAGGTATAATTTTTGTGAAGGAACTACCTTAAGTTTTTAAGTTCTACCTTTTGTATTTTTATAGAAATAAATTATATTATATTATATTAAAAAATTTAATTTTCGGTTTTCAATAGTATTTTTTTTTAAACTAAAAAGAAAAATACATCTTATAAAAAATATAGCGACCCAGATTTGTAGATATTTTTGTATTAAATAATTCTGTAAGGTAACCTTTTTTCGTATCTCGTATAATTTAATTAAGAAATGGAATTCAGATATTGACTTTTTTCAAGTTTTAACATATACTGTAACTTTTCTAATTTTAGTTCAATCGAAAATATTATAAGGATAATTAATACACATAATTGAGCATTGTCAGAAACCGGTATTAGAATTTTTGATTTTTTCAAAATTTTTTACAAAAACACAAAAAATGCTCTTATTTTAACAATTTTGGTCGGGTTTGACTGGTTAACGAACTTGTCTTTACTTTATCGGCTTCGATAAAGTATGCTAATGCTCAATTCAATCCAGTAATTCTATCGAGAGGCATATCGAGTATACGACCTACTACTACTAATACGGACAGACACTTTCGTAAAAACCGTTTTTTCTAACTTAGGGGGACTCAAAGCGTGAAAATTTGATGAAAATTTCGAGTCATTTTTCACATAAAACTAATACTTTCTACCTACTAAGCACAGCGTTCCAGGTATACGGATCGATGTTCTTTTGCAGATTTAAAAAGGTTTTCCTGTCGCTGCTGCTGGCACGAGTTGTAAGGGTCAGTTACATGCTTATGAATTAAATTAAGTAGAAGAATATAATAAGGTTTATGAATGAAGAGTGGCACTGGCGAAATTACAGTTATCATGGGGTAGTTACATGTAGAAAAATTAATATCTTTCTACTTATTAATTAACGCTAGATTTGTTCATTAAACTTCTTGGCTGGAAATAATAATTAAGATTTTTTTAAAAATTTCATATGTAAAAATTGTTTCTCATTTGTTTTTAACTTTTTATTTATTTTATGCAAATCGTAATAAAATTCAACTCAATATAAATTAGTCGGCTTTGAAAAAATTCGATTAAATCTCAATTTAAATTGGAATCGAAAAATTCAACGTGATTTTTGAAACCGTTTTAAAAATCAGGATTGACATTTGATCTCAGTCACAAATTTTAGGGTATAAAATCTGGCCAAGGCTATGGAACACAAAGAATTCGTAATAAGCCTTCCGGAAAGTAAGAAAAGAGACCTCTCTTTTCTTTTAGCTATTAGAGATACCTGAAAGACCTAAAGGTCAGTGCCGGATATTTCTTCGGTCGTCTGGGTCCGGGCCCGGCTTATGTTTTTTGTCCTCAATTTTTATTGCTTCATAGATATTCGAAAAAAAGCAAAATGAGAAATAGCAGGCCTTTTTTGTAATATTAAATAAAATATCCTAAGCGCCTATGTTGCCCTTAACTATATCTATATCGCACACTAGGACATGGTCTTTGTATGGCATCTAACTCAAATACAGCACTGCCTGCATCACATGTTTCGTTTTCGCTTACCTACCTTGGTTACTCTTATTCTTTTTTAAATATTATTTTTAAGGCCATTAGGCACCTTTAAAGCTAACAGAAAATTTCAAAAGGCCATAGCTCGGAACCTGTTACTGGTAGAATATTAGTTTTTGTTCATATTTTGGACTTGCATTGACCCTTAATTAATAATTGAAGATATATGTTGATGTTTATAATTGGCTTTTGGGTCCAAGGTTAATAAAAACTCAAAGTTTTATATAATCAGACATTTTGGCACTGACCGGAGCCTTACCAATGATTTATTTTGAATCTAAAAAATATAGAGAAAAGGTTGCTAACATAGAATTTCTTTAATAAAAAGATTTGAGTAATTATCATTTCTTTTCTACAAGTTGATAAAGAAACTTTGGAATCAATTCAAAGTAAATATTTCTTCCACATAAAGCAAATCTCTGAATAGCAACAGAAAAATATTTTTGAAAAAGAAGTTGGAAATAAAAAAAATTAACAATTTTTGCCTAAATATGTAAGTGCCAGTAAATATTTCATTTTTATTTATTAACATTTTTGGATATTCGTTAGATAGGAAAATTTTCAATAAAAACGTAAAAAACGTTAAAAGAAGAAGTATTCTAGGGTAGATTCTAAAATGTATATCCCAAAATGTTAATTTATTGCAAATTCTTCTATATACCAAAGAAATTTCGATGTACAATTTCGCACACAAAGCTAGGCAGAATTGTATACCTTTTTTCTCAAAGTGATTAATTCAAAAGCAATGTTATCTCTAAAATTTGTTTTATACTAAGGAAATATTTTATGGAGAACTCTGAAGTTTTTAATCAGTGATCATTTCGTGTACATTCTGAATAACCAATCTCATTGTCCATATACACAATAAAATTGGGGAAAAGTTTAGTATGATACAACGCATTTTTTAAAGTTTCTAGCTCATTGTAAAAATATATCAATTTTTCAATCCTTTTTAAAGTATTTTAGTCGGAAGAAATTCCAAGATAGAATCTATCCTTACGTACATAATGTTATACTCTTTTCCAAAATTTCCCTGTGCTTAATTTATACCATAGAAAAAATTTTAATTTTCCAAATTTCACTTTATACCAAAAAATTTCGTTGCATAATGTCATGGAAGAATGTGAAAAATTTTATATAAAATTAACTAATTTATCTCACTATGTACAGGAGAAATACCATTCTGAAAATTTAGTGTTTAAACAACAGCGGATATTTTTTTAAGTTTGTCACTCGGGAAAATTTTTTATTTTTCAACAGCTCACAGTAAAAGCAGTTTTGAATATAAAATGTAACCCTTGCACTTGAAATGCGCGAAAGAGTACAAGCTTTCAAAAAAGTTATAGCACACATTTCGTTGTTTTTTTTATAATAACAATATAGTACATTTTTATAAACAATTAAATTTTTTTTAAATTTGGAACTAATTTTTTTCCGATTTTTTTGTTTCTAAATCTTTGTTGAAGTTTTTTCAATATGCAGGCGAAATTTTGGAATGGAAAAATGAAAACTATAGGTGTAAGTAATTCATAAAATCTGTCCCGCGAGTTGCAACGAGCGAGCTCGCACACTGCAACTACGATAAATCTTGATTAAGCATGCTCGGACTCGAAGCACGTGTGGCAGTGAATGCAGTGACCGCTGTTTTATTTTTCTGTGAATGTTCCTCAAGTGTTCACCTATTTCAAATTAATACAGAAATGCCAAGCTCTCGATTTAAACATGTCTGCTGCAATCCGTTTAATAAAAAAAATCATAGTGGAAAAAAGCAAAGAAAAAAATTTGCGTCTTAAGTGCATCATTTAGAGTAATTTTATCGTAATACTTCACTCATCAATTCATCATTATAACTAATGATTCGTTTTGAAATAGTCTACGCACAAGTTTGAATGTACTTACAACAAACATCTTCCATCTCCATTTCATTTGCTTCTATTCTCCATTGTGTACAAGAAACATCATCCGGTTTAAAAATTTTCAATTTTTTAAGTATCGAGGATGAAACGCGCCGCAAATTTTTTTTTTTGCTTTTTTCCACTATGATTTTTTTTATTAAACGGATTGCAGCAGACATGTTTAAATCGAGAGCTTGGCATTTCTGTATTAATTTGAGATAGGTGAACACTTGAGGAACATTCACAGAAAACTAAAACAGCAGTCACTGCATTCACTGCCACACGTGCTTCGAGTCCGAGCATGCCTAATCAAGCTTAAGCGTAGTTGCAGCGTGCGAGCTCGCTCGTTGCAACGCGCGGGACAGATTTGATAAATTAATTACACCTACAGTTTTCATTTTTCCATTCCAAAATTTTGCCTGCATATTGAAAAAACTTTAACAAAGATTTAGAAACAAAAAAATCGGAAAAAATTAGTTCCAAATTTAAAGAAAATTTAATTGTTTATAAAAATGTACTATATTGTTATTACAAAAAAACAACGAAATGTGTGCTATAACTTTTTTGAAAGCTTGTACTCTTTTGCGCATTTCAAGTGCAAGGGTTACATTTTATATTCAAAACTGCTTTTACAGTGAGCTGTTGAAAAAAAAAAATTTTTCCTGAGTGCCAAACTTAAAAAAATTATATCTCGAAATTTTCAAGTATCACATTGAAAAAAAAATATACGTGTCGATTATTTTCGATGTAAAAAGGCAAAAAAATGTTTCGTCGAAAAAAAAATTTTGACTGTAAATCTCCCATGAAATGACCCATATACACTTTATATTGGCAATAATATAACAAAGTTTGACCATTTATCATTAAATATAAGTCAAAATAATCGTTATTACCCTGAGAAAAAAATGCTATTGAATCAAAAGCATTTCTTTCCAAAAGTATGTATACCATGAATTCAAATCAATATGCTATAGAATTAGTAACATATTTACTGCTTCTTGCAGTATATTTTTAAGAATTAATAGGATACATGCTTTTGGAAAGAAATGCTTTTGATTCAATAGAATTTTTTTCTCAGTGTACAGGTTTGGTAGTTACATATTGAACATTAGCTCAAAATTTGTCGAATTTTTGAGGACTAATACATTTTGTAAAATAAATACCCGAAATGTTCGTGAAAATGAAAATTTTTAACTTATTTAATGTAATAAGTTACCGTTCTCTCTAAACCTAAATCAGTGAACGGCCACTGATTCGCAGTGACTATTAACTGATGGCAGCAGCTATAAGTCTTTCACTGAGAATCAGTGAAATTAGGCTGATGAATCAGTGAAATAGATTGAACTTACTTATTGAATCAGTGAAAGCTTCAGGTGGGAGTAATAAAACCAGCAATATATTTTAACGAGCGATGAACTCGTTTATTTTAGGCTAAACAACACTAAAACGAAATTACGCAATTATTATTATTTTTAAGGGACGATAAATCAGTAAAGTGTATAGATGAAAGTTTTGAATTCGCGAATTCAAAAGTTATGTTCACCTGATTCCTCAGTGAAATCAAAGCAGGGCACTGATTCATCAGTTGATATATTTTCACTGATATAATCAGTGACTATTTTACTGATTCAGGTTTAGAGAGTTGTTAGCGATTAATTACATGTTTCCTCTTCTAAGGTAAATCATGAATTAACTTAAAAAGAATAAAACAAAAGAAAAGCTTCAGAATGTGTTGAGTTGACCCTAAGACAGTTGATTAAACTTTATCATACGTTATTGAAAGAATACGCAAAAAAATTTCATTTTCTCAAAAAGTCACTTTTTCCCAGCTTTACTTAACTTTTGATTAAATTTTCACAAATCTCGGCATGGGTGCATCTCTTTTTCTCCGCGTTCGATCGAAATATCTCTTGACGGTATCGGTACGCTTGGACGCAGTTAAAGAAATTCCTATCCTGACTGCAGTTTTGTATTAAAAAATCTCAAAATATATTAAAAAACGGCCTCAAAGCCTGCTGAACAACTTTCTCGCTGAAAGTTCTCTTAACTCTAAACTTCCTTGCATACTTTTTTTCTTTGAAGATGAAAAATGAGAATTTTTCCAGCCGCAACTGTTATAATAAAAATTATTAACAAATTGAGAATTATGTTATGTTGAACAGAACCATCTGAAGCTCTAGGGTTTTTTGAGTCTGTTGATAAAATTTCAGACTATTCCGGACAAATTTGTACGAAAAACAGCGAGTTAATTGTAAAAAATCGATTGATTTCGTACATTCAAAAAGTACGGTTTTCTTCGATTATAAAAAAAACTAGAGTTCTGAAACAAAAATCTATAGGAGAAAAAATATGCGGAATGACATTTAACATGTACCACCATGTTTTTTTGATCATTTTTCCGAATTTTTTATTTACATGAAAAAAAAGTTCGCGCATTGCGGTATCCCCTCTTTTGCCTACTAGCCCACGCGTTCTGTCGCTTATGGAATCCGAAGCCTCAATTATAGAAGAATCATTTTACAGAACAAAAATACGTTTTAGAAAAAGACTCTAAGCCGAAAGCAGTTGAAATTCTGCGTTAGACAACTGTAAGTCGAAAGCAATATGTCAATTCCATAAATTGATGTCACAGCAAAATTAAATTTAAGATGTTTGTAAACATTAATGATAAGTCTGACATTAATAATCATTTTTGAAATGTTTGAAAGATGTTTCTAAACGTAAGTTTCTGTTGAATTCAAATGACCCACTATTATCTTTCTGTAATCTTTTTTCGCAGAAATTGCAAAAGGCCAATGTTAGTATAGAAAAATTAATGCCTATAATGATATTATAAATTAATTTTTAAGAAATTCATGTCAGTAATTAAACCTTTTTAATATTTATATTACATTTGTTATAAAATTTAATCATTTTTAATACAATATTATTAAATTTTGAATATTATCAATCAGAATAGAAAGTTCAAGTTGTATAGAACCTTAACTTTAAGGGAGTATGGTGGATAAGACTATTAAAAATGAGAATTACTTGTAATTTTGACAGAACGAGTATTATAGCTTACTTGAACTATGGTTCAAATTTGGTGACCCTTCAGAACCTCAAACCCGAGAAATTAATTATTGAAAATAACATGTGATCTTATCGGAAAATGCTGTTTTTTAAGGATTATTTAAAAATGGGAAAATTATGAAAAAAACTCTGAGATACGTGGGATTTTTTCATAATTTTCCCATTTTTAAATAATTTTTAAATAATTTTTAAATATCTTTATAATCTACAAAAACAGCATTTTCCCATAAGATCACATGTTATTTTCAATAATTAATTTCTCGGGTTTGAGGTTCCGAAGAGTCACGAAATTTGAACCATAGTTCAAAAGGTATAATATGCGTTCTGTCAAAATTACAAGTAATTCTCATTTTTAATAGTCTTGTCCACCATACTCCCTTAAATAAACGCTAATATGTTGTTGGATAAATTAAATTCAGAGTTCATAAATGATAATCTTATGAGCTTTTATTGAAGTATTTCTTATTATTTTTAAAACATTTTTTTATGAAAGACTTGTATAATTTATGATTTCTATTCATTCGGCCAGCAAATTTTTTTATGATATATCACCGTAGTCGATAAAGTAAAATATTTTTATTAATATGACTTTCCGTCAAATTTACTACAATATAATATTCATGCAATTCAATATTTTATCTTAACATTACCATATTTCATTTGATCAAATTCATTACTTAATACATTTATTTGGCAAATTTACATTATTTAATTTTTAATTATATTTCCAAATTTTGCGCACCAAATGCTTGAGCATTGCGCTTGAAGTCGCCTTTAGCAGAGTTCAAGAACAGACATTATTTTTTTTAAATTCATAGCATTAATAAATAAAATTATTGCATATATCTATTACCTTTTAACGTTAATTTCAAAGTCGAATAAGAATACAAACAAGTTAAATATTTATGTTGTCACATATATTTAATTATAGTTTAAATATATAACGGTTACGTTAAAAGGAACAGGTAACTGTTATTACCTACAGAGGTAGCTTACGAGGAGAGATTTCACGATATCTCAATAGAGGTCTCTTTTGCTTGAGCGGTATATATAACTAATAGGGATCTACTATTATCAATATAACGCAAAAAATAATAAGTTTTATTCTAGAGCTTAAAAATCTAAGAGCATCAAAAAGAGTTTTCAAATAGTGTAGATGTAAATATATAGTATATTACTGATTTACAATCACAATTACAATTTCGAATTGACTAATATTGAAGGTCTCTAATTTGATATTTTACCTCTTACAGATGATACCTAATTTTGAAACTTTTGAAACAGAACTTATTTAATATTTATTATTATTCAAACGTTATTGAAAATTTGAACCTTGATAAGCTGATCAATGAATGTTTACTATTTTTATTTTCAATTTTTCAAATTTGGAAGTAGCGAGTAAGTGTTAAACCAGTTTGACTGTTTTAATTTGCAATTTGGTATTGATCACTACACAAATTAAAAACATGTTTATATTCAAAAGTTTGCAATCTTGAATTTTAATGTTCCAGAATTTTTTAATTTTTTATTTTTGGTATTTTGAATTGTTTTTCACTGACGACCAGAAATTTTCTGTATGAACGCACTATATTAAATTGAACACTTATTTATGTATTTCAACTTTTTTTAGCAAATAACATATTGTTGAATTTGTCAAAATTCGCAGTCTTTGAATATAATATTTATAAATTGCTAGTTGCAAAATTGAATAAAAAATTATTTTGTATTTTAATCCTCAATACGGACAAAGGAACCCCGCTGGTGAAGTCCTATGGATGCGGTTAGGAGATCTTTACGCTACCTAACAGGAAAATGCGCAGTGGGGATAAAGTACTCAAGTAGTATGAAATCTAATAGGCTGTTATTAGGTATACAATAGAGAATATTAAAGCTTTTGGTCACAAACGGGATACCTGGCTACAGGTAAACCTCACTAGACTGCACTAGATGAATTCTAGACGATCTCTAGACAAGGTGACCGCCATAAAATTCTGCTAGATTCAGGCTAGACAAAAATGTGTCTAGAATGAGTCTAGGATCGTCTAGATTTTCGGTAGGGCCGTTGCGATCACCGAGGTGCGTGGACTAAAAGTTCTGGAAATTTAGAAAAATAGTCGTTTCTTTAATAAATAATAGAAAAAAGGAAGGATAACGAGCGGAAATAAAAGATTGAACTATTAGAGGAGAAAGTTGGAAGCGAGGAGAGGACGGAGAATCGTCAAGGAGGGGTGATTTAAGAAGTAGATAGTTACGACGAGCACGCTAGGTCGAATTGGTCGAGGTATGAAATTTTGTAATCCTTCACGTGGCAAAACCCAGGTAGGACGTGTTGAGTGGTCTCAAGGGACACGTCCACGCCAGTGGAAACCCCCCAGGCTGGATTTTAGAACGGCTTTTGTAAACGGTTGAAAAGAATAGTCAAGTAAAGTGTGTGTGACCTCCCCATAGGGACTAGAGTAAAGTGGAATAGCCCTGGAGCACTTTCGGGAAGCGTAATACCCCTGAGAATCTATAATTTTGAAGCGACCATCGCGAGGATGCGTTTCACCCCCCCCCCTTCTTTTTGTTAAGTACACCCCCCTGTAGTGACTGAACTCCGGTGATCGTCGCGGTAGAATATTTCATTCCCCATTTTTCTGTGTTAAGTACCCTCCTCGATAGCGAGTAGTCTTTCATGTGGCCATTACGGCAATATACTCCACCCCCTTACTGTTAAGTACCCCCGCCCCCTATTGATTAAAAGTGATTAAAAGCTAATTACATGCCTAAGCAGGTGAGAATAAGGTTGTATGAAGTGATTTTTTTTGTCGAATGTCACGACTTAACGTGCACACGACTCTGTAACCCGTAACCTCTGTGAATGAATAAAATACTGATTAAAACTTCGTTTATTTAAACAGGAGGAGTACGTCATTTCAAGCAATTAGTTACCCCCCCCCCCCCCCCCCCATACCTTTATCCAAGACTACGGGACTGGGTTAGCAGTCTGGTCGATACACCCCGTGCTGGGACACCTTCTGGGAAGTTTAGTTGTGGCCGTTTAGTGGAATTCAGCTGTCCTTCCCCTTTTTTTGAAGTTTACGCGTGACGATTACGATCTGGCCCAAGAAAGGCCTGTCGCCCCGGGAATATTATATGTGTGCTTATGAATCGTTTGGAATAACCGACCGTTATTCGCATCTCTGTTCTATAACGACGAAAGAAGGCTCCTAGCGCGAAGTGCCGGAATTGGGTGTGGCAATTTAGAAATAAAATGAGAGCTAAACAAGCTAAAAAAAAGTCACATCACAAATTGTTAATAACAATAAAGGCTTACATTTTATCGAAAAATTAGGGCAAGATTCTCAAAGAAGATGAAATTTGACTTCAGAAAAATCTTGGCTGGATTTTTTATAAACTTTCTACATAATTGTTTTTATGGCCGTCAAGTTTGCAGGAAAAAACGTCCGATCAGGCGTTAATGAGTTAATACATTTGTTAATCAGTATTGTTGATAACAAATGTAAATATCCTTGATTGTGCTTTCCATTAATCGAAGCATCACTTTCGCAGAGGAAATTCATGATCATGCAGAAAAAAAGGAATTTTATATATCCACCGGTGCCTGTTCATTCAATTTGTTCATGAAATTTGTTTATAACAATATGAAAAATCATATTCTGTGTATGGATTGTAATGGAACATTGATTCCAATCGACTCCATGGAAAAAACGTGGTGAAAAGAACTTTCAGGCTCGAATATATGAAAAAATAGCATATTACATTACAAGGGGCGAAACAGAGCGATTGCATGAGTGTGAAGTTTGCTGCCCAAGTGAAACGAGGGCTGCAATCACACGAAATGCTTTCGCTGTGTTTTGTTTCGAGTAATGTATACTATTTTTCATAGCAACTCTTTTGAGAATCTGAATGGCTGTAACTGTGGAGCGGGTTGAAACAGCGACTTTCAACCCTGGGGTTGAAAATCGTAGTTTCAACCCGCTCTACAGGTACCGAAAATCGTATTTTCAAAGGAGGCGCTATGAAAAAGATTTTATCCATTCATTTGTTTATAACAATCGAACAGATTGCACGAACTTCACCTATAATATCGGAACTTTTTTTTTCACTCAAATATGCCGAACTTTGTGACTGAAAAAGTGCTTTTGCGGGGAGTTCTTCTCCATTACTTTGATATGAAGAAAACTGCTGCTGAAAGTCATCGTATTTTGGTGGAAGTTTATGGTGAACATACTCTAGCTGAGCGAACGTGCCAAAAGTGGTTTGCACGAATTAGAAGTGGTGATTTTGGCTTTGAAGACGAAGAACGTCCTGGGCAGCCAAAAAAGTTTGAAGATGAAGATTTGGAAACATTACTCGATGAAGATTATTGCCAAACACAAGAAGAGTTTGCAGAATCTTTGGGAGTCACTCAAGCAGCCTTTTCAAAACGTTTCAAAACATTCAAAAGCAAGGAAATTGGGTTCCACATTAACTCAAGCCGAGAAACGTTGAAAGGCGATTTTGCATGTCCGAAATGCTGCTGGAACGCCACAAAAAGAAGTCATTTTTGCATCGGATTGTTACCGGTGATGAAAAATGGATCCATTACGGCAAACCCAAGCGCAAAAAATCATATGTGAAACCCGGCCAACCAGCCAAATCAACGGCAAAGCCGAATATCCCTGGAGCGAAGGTAATGCTCTGTATTTGGTGGGATCAGAAGGGTGTGCTGTATTATGAGCTGCTAAAACCGGGTGAAACCATCAATGCAGAACGCTACCGAACACAATTAATCCGTTTGAAGAGAGCAATAGCCGAAAAACGCCCGAAACATGCGACCAGACACGAGGCAATAATTCTCCATCATGACAACGCTCGGCCCCATGTTTCTATTCCGGTTAAGAACTATTTGGAAAACACTGGATAGGAAGTTTTACCCCACCCGCCTTATAGCCCAGGCCTTGCCCCTTCTGACTACCATTTGTTCCGGTCGATGCAGAACGCCCTCACTGGAATACGGTTCACATCAGAACAGGGTATCAATAATTGGCTTGATTCATTCTTGGCCGCCAGCCCGGCTTAGTTCTTTTGCAATAGAATCCACAAGTTACCAGAAAGATGGGAAAAAGTCATAACTTCAGATGGGCAATACTTTGAGTAATACTATTCTACATGCTTTTCTTAAATAAATGTTCAACTTTGAAGAAAACATCGCACGAATTAAGTTATAGATCCAATATATATATATATATATATACAATTTTATTGGAGTTTTAACTTACCAATCTTTTACCAACATTGACGAATTTTATTATTTTGACTTTGATATATTGTTAATGCTGTTTCTCCGTTCTTCTAAATTCCAAGGCCCTGAAGAGGAAGACTGTGTTGTCTTCGAAACGTTGACCATATAATAATAATCAAAATATATTTAGTATATTTAGTCCAGCTCGGTCATTTTCCTTATTTTCATGATGAATTAATTATTTTAATCACATAACACACATAAGAGCAACAATTAAAATGCGATTTAAATATTGTTTAATTGAACTATGTATTTTTTAAATCAAAATATAACTAAGGGATAAAATGGATATTTGCATAGGAGAGCGAAAAAAAGTTGCGGAATAGAGGGCAAAATTTTTAATCAGAAAGAAGAATTCAGTTTCAAGAAAATTAAGTTTTAATTTTGTAGGTAAAATTTCATGTGTTCTAAAAAACGTGGCATCAGATCGTGATAAAAAGAAGTAATTTTCAACTTTTTAAAAAACGAATGGCTTATTCCGAGATGTCAAGTTACTGACTAAAAGAACAAAAATGTAATAAAAAAAACTTATTCAATTCGGAAAAAATTAGGCTTAAATAAAACGGTGTCGCAGTGTGACAGACGCTTTTTCGCGTTTAGGTAGTTATGATTATTATCTTAACATTACGAAACACAAAAATAAAAAAAATGTTATAAATTTGAAGAGTTATAACGTTTATTAAGCGTTATCTTTCATGGGTAGGTCATGAACTGTCCTTGAGATTACATGTTTTTTTACATAAATTAATACAATGAACATTATTTACTTTGAAACTCTGGTATTAGACACTCCAGACCTCAAGCCTGCAACAAATGTACACACGTAGTTGTCTCCCTCATCGTAATCGATGTTTGTAATCGAAAACACTGATCACCACGTTATGTGTAAACTAGCGCATTTATTGCTCACCGACCGTCATTCTACGTAAACATTACGTTTAGAGTCATAACATTCTCGGTCGTATAGGCTTGGATAATATTTTCGAAAATATAACCGAGAATTCCAAAGTGACATGTTTGATAACATGTCTATTATTGTATTGACCCAAATTCATAGAATTTTTGTTCATTTCTTTGGCATAGGGTCAGTTTCTTCTTATTTTCTTTGATTAAAATTATTATTACATTTAAAAATACGCAAAAAGAAAGAAAGGCAAACGTTTCGGCCACATATGGGGGCCCTCTTCAGTGCCATAAATTCAAAGATTAATTCAAAATTTCTGTAAAGGATTAGAATATAGAAGATAATTAAAAAAAGAATTATCATAGAAATTAAAAACTTATCACATAGCTTGCAATTCAAAATGAAGTAGTCCAGTATGCAGCATCACGAATTGAAAAATTACGTGAAGTTCACTATGAATAAAAAACCGGATAAAATGAAAAAATATAAAAGATTTTGCACACGAACCGACCGGAATTTTTTTCAAAAAATGTTTATTATTAAAAAAGGATGCCAAATTGGTTCTCAATGGCAAAACGCGAACAAGTTTTACATTTATGAAAACTTCTCATGAAGACTTTATTACCGGCGTCTCTCACAGAATAATCTGAACTGTTTTAAAAACCGTCTCGGGACATGTGGCTTTGCTGACCGAAAATTTTTTTCTATAAGCAATCCTGAGAGGTTCTTTTCCTCCTTGAAGAAAACTATTGTCCTGTACCTAGTTAAGAAATTTGAGACGTTTATGATGATTTTCACGAGTGGACGAAGGCGTTTATTTTTCAAGAAAACGATTTTGTATATAAGTTCCACGGACAATCCATTTAACAATGAATTTGCAAGCAAGGCGTTTCATAAACATAAAATATTATAATATCCATATATGTAATTTTACTCCATATTTAAAAAAATTGTAAGTTGTTTATTTTCTTTTAATCAAAGAAAATAAGAAGAAACTGACCCTATGCCGAAGAAATGAACAAAAATTCTATAACCGAGAATATTCTCCTTCTGGAGAATCTATGAAAATTTTTTATTTTTAAATAAGCAATGTAATTTAAAACAGTTTTAGGTAATTTTAAATAATTTTATTATGAAATATAAGTTAGTAATCACTTATCGACTTCTAATAAATTTGCACTCATACCGCTCTTCCCTATTCGTATGATCGTTATCGTCAATTATTAACCTTAGCGTTTGATTCAATAAATTTTTTCATTATTCTTAATTAACTGCTGATATCAAAGTAATAACTTCATTCCATTAATTCACGTTATGAAAATTATTATTTTAAGTATTAAGTTTAAAGGATTCAATACTTTTTATTATTAAAATTATTCATATAACACGTGGATCAATAAGTCCCGGGATTAACTAGGAAAAACAAATTTTTTTGGCATAACTCGACTTTATTCATCAACATAGTCTCCTTCACAAGCAACATAATCAGTCCAGCGCTTCTCTAACATTTCAATACCCTTCTTGTAGAACGATTTATCTTTGGCCTTGAAATAAGCGTTCGTTTCGGTAATGACTTCATCGTTGGAGTAGAATCACTTTCCTTGGAGCATTTTTTTGAGGTCTGCAAACAGGTAGTAGTCGCTGGGGGCCAGATCCGGTGAATATGGTGGGCGCGGAAGCAATTCGAAGCTCAATTCACTCAATTTCGCCATGGTAGCGAGCGACTTGTGACACGGCGCATTGTCTTGGTGAAAGAACCCTTTTTTCTTCTTCATTTGGAGCCGTTTCCAACCGATTTCATTCTTTAAACGCATCAATTGGCCAATGTAACGTTCGCTATTGATCGTCTCACCTTTTTCAAGGTAGCCGATGAAAAAAACTCTATGATCATCGCAAAATACTGAGGCCATAATCTTACCGGCCCACATTTGCGTTTTTGGCCGCTTTGGATGCTTCTCACCGACTGCAGTCCACTCGACTGACGACCGCTTTGACTCCGGAGTGTAGTGATGGATCCAGGTTTCATCCATTGTCACATACCGACGCAAAAAATTCGGTTTATTTCGGCGAAACAACTCCAAACAGCCCTCGGAATCAACGACACCTTGTCGTTTTTGATCCACCCTGAGCAAACGCGGCACCCATTTTGACAACAGCTTCCTCATAGACAAATGTTGATGCGAAATAGCGTACACACTGCCGTATGATATCTTTAAGGTGTCAGCTATCTCACGCAATTATAATTTACGGTTTTCGAAAACGATTTGGTGGACTTTTTTTACGGTTTCCGGTGTTGTTCCACGTGTTATCTGTTTATTCTCACACGTCGTGCACACACGTTTCAAAAACGATAAAAATATTTTTCAATACAATGCGTTTCAGTAACCCAAACATATATTCTATTATTTTTATAGCATATGCTTTTGGCAGCCCGGGAATACGCCGTTTGTTGAATCTTAAGGTAGTATTGGCTGTAAGTCAAAATAGTGGCAAATACATGAAACTCCGGATATAAGCAATTTTATGTTTACTAAATGACAATACCAATTTGTGAATCGATCGGTTACTTCGTTCGTTTGTTATAAAGATTTTTAGTTAACATAGATTCTTATGGAAACTGACGAAACTCACGTATCACACGACTTTGAATTGCCATAAAAGCAAGAAAAAATAGTGAGAATCAACTGAAAAGTTGTTTATATGAAGAGTGATATATAAGGAATAAGTATTTGAAACATTTCGACCTTCTAGAATATTTATTTATCAAATTTAAACATTTATAACGCTATTTTTGCCTGATTTGGCCAAAAGTTTCGCTCTTTAAGTTGAGATTAAATTTCAAATTTACAATTTTTAATCACATCAATTTTCTAAGTTTTTGAGTAACAATTTTGCCCTATTTTGGGTCAAAATTGTCCCTTTAAAATCTATGTGTGGGCCACACGAAGGGAGAAAATTTCGCGAGATTTTATTCTTTATTTAGTGAGTAAAAAAACCGAAGAAACTCACGACGTTAATTTTTCCTCGTGAACAAAGGCGAAATGGATGAATTCTCGCAACAGTTCTCGGTGATATAGAATTTGTAGTATCTAAAAAACCATAAAAAAAACTTCAATTAATGTTTGTTAAAATTTCGCGCAGTTGCGCCTTTAAATACACGTTTTAATTTGGGGAATTTTCTAATCCTGAAAATAAAACTCAATTGACTTACAGGCTCTTTTTCAACATCAATTTCTTTTGTGTATTACGATTGCGTATTCCACCCTCGGAGCATTCAAATGCTAGCCAGAATTTATTGCATTTTTTGCTTACTCAAATTAAGGAAATCTTCCAAATTTTGCATCAGTGTTCTGTTGTGACTAAAAGCACTCAGGCTTGCACTCACAGAAATTCTCATCATTTGCGCCAGAAGATGCGTTCAATTCCTTAATTTGCATAAGAAAACCTTCCCAACTGTTTAACGCGATACCCTCGGATTAGTTTTCCGAGTTCTCTGAGGACAAGGAAGAGAGTTTCACTGGTAAAGTGCCCTAATGGGCTACGGCACCAGAGTCACATTTGAATTGATAAAAAGGAATAGAGGAAAAAGGATGTCGTCTCCCAGGTAAAGTGCCCTGTGGGGCTACGGCACCTGATTGACAATTTTGTTTGTTATATAAAAAAAAAATATTAAAATAAAGAATTATTACCTCACAGGTAAAGTGCCCCAAGGGACTACGGCACCTGATCGGCAGTTAACATTTTATGAAAATTGTCTACAAAGGAGAGTAACGTTCCCAATTTCTCACTCTGTGGTGAGTCAACGGGTACTAGTTACTCGAGACTTAGAGAACAAATCCGTTTAACCGACTAAAAGTGATTCCCTTATTAAACGCCGATATCAAGATTCAAAAAAAAAAAATCTAATTAACCGTGATAAAATTTACATCAAAACGCGCCCAAAATAATAAAAAAAAACGAAGCCTGCAAATCCCTATCTGCAAGGTGGTTGGGGATAATATAAACGATCAAGTTCTCCAATAGTCAGGTGCGGTGATGCTACAATGCACCACACCCAACTATGAGCCTCGATCTATTTGAGGTGTCCAGAAAAAAAATCGGCGCGAAGAGCCATAAATCCTCACCTTTTCCAGGTGCGGAACCGGACTGACTTTCAAGGATCTGCAATCAAGCACAGCGCCTCGGACCTCCACCTCTCAATTAAAAACTGCGATCAAGTCCAACGCGATCAATAAATTATGGAATCTATACACGATGTTTTCTCCCTTTTTGCGACTGTTTTGAGGTTGAAAACCGGTATCTGAAGAAAGCCAATGTTTTCGCGATCATGATGATATCTTTCAAATTTCAAATGGTCGCATATTTCGTCTGGTGGAGGCGTTCAAAAATTGATATGCGCTGAAAAGAGAAAGCATACCGCGCGGTAACAAGGAGAACGTTTTTCCCCTATGCTGTTTCTCCTGGCACGGGTCGCGGTGTACGAAAAGCATAGATGGTCTAACTGCTTGCTGATTGGCCGCCCGTGTCCACAAGCGTTAATCACATATGCTATCTGCGTAGGCGCGGACTCCTATTGGGCAACTGTATGGGAAGGTTAGGC
This sequence comes from Diplolepis rosae, assembly GCA_030998225.1. Lineage (NCBI taxonomy): Eukaryota > Metazoa > Arthropoda > Insecta > Hymenoptera > Diplolepididae > Diplolepis > Diplolepis rosae. The sequence continues at coordinate 23,405 of JAPYXD010000456.1, forward strand.
CCTTGTATAGAGATTTAAAATATTCTAAGGGAGATTGAAAATATTGTCAATAAATAATCATAAACTTTAAAATTATATAAAAGAAAAACATTAAAATAAACTAAAATAAAAATGATCGAATGGTCGCACATTGTTAATTTATTTATAAATCTGGCATTTTGCTCATTATCTGGAGAGAGTCTACATTTTCAATTAATCAACATCAATTCATTATTATTAAGTGACTTATATTTATAATTATAATTATTTGTAATGTTTACTACTAATGGTGTTTACGATGCAATGATAATTATCTTTATTTATAATATTAAAGATTTATAATATTTACACTGTGATAATGATTATACTTATTGATTTATAATGCAATAATAATTATGTTTTCTCATTTACAATGTAATAATAACTATATTTATTTATAACAATGATATTCGTTCATTTATTTATATATTACATTTTATGTCTATCTTCTAATGCCATGAGATTATCTTTGATGACATTAATTTGTCTAACCATCCATTTATTTATTTATTTGTTTATTTAATTATTTTATTTAATTATTAATTACAATTCCTATACATGCAAATGAATAAATAATCCTGCGATAAATAATGTAAAAAAAAAATAGAAGAAATAACAGTATGGGACGCCCACCCATCCAGTGAACCATGCCGCAAGCTGCTTGACCTGAGTGAACGATCGAGTGGGAGCAAACACAGGTTAGTGTGGCGCACACTGAGGATACGGACAAAAATGTCCGTGAAAAGAAGACTGCCTCGTTCTCGCCACATTCATTTCCGGTTTGGAAGTAAATCATTAATTACTGGGCGAATACTTATTCAAACCTCGCAAATCTTTTGTGCGAGCTTCGTGTGAACCTGCTTGTTCACTAGGTTAGCCTAATTTCGCGGATTCTGCCCCCGTTTCTTCGCAAAAGGCGGATACTTGAGGCTGGGCTGTCTCAACGCCCCACCAATCGAAGTGATCCTTTGCTCACAAAAGATCAATTCGTTTCTCTGTGGCATGCATTTACTATTTCCATCTAATAGTTGTATAATATTCCTTAAATTTTAGAACTTAATAATAAAGTGGATACAACCCAATATAGAACGAAATATGTTTATTTTCTTTGTTTTTTATTTTGTGTTTTTGTTGTTAGGCAGTATTTATTAAGTTTTAGATTAACAAAAAATAAATGGAAAATAATACTTACTAATCTTTCCTACCCTTAGATAATAATTATGTTATTATTATTTTATTATTAATTATCAAAGGCCAACAAACACAAGAAAAAATTATACTTTTTAATATGTATAATAAAATAAAAATAAAATAAATAAAAGAATTATGAACTACGATTCGTTATTGCAATTTCTTGTTATTATCATCTTGTTACTATTTTAGAATTAATCATTTCAATTAAAGAGAAAAAATAAAATAGGAATTAATGATAATATTAATTATAGTTTGATATTCTTACTATAAATTATGATTACGATTTCCTATTGTAATCATACCAACCATGTATTTATTATTAATGCGATTAATGCAGGCTAAAAAAAAATTAAAGCGATACATAAAGATAAAATTGTAGGATTAAAAATAAAATTGTGGTACATAAAATTGAAATTATTAAAAATAAATAAAAATAAATGAATTCTGGTGATGCTAACCAACCATCTCAATGCCCCACCAAACGAAGTAATCTCTCTCTCACAAGAGATTAGTTCGTTTTTCCCTTTAAGGAGAGCACATTTCTTATATAAAAAAAAAATATAAAAAAAGAGGGAGAGAGAAGAAAGAGTCATCCAACCAACCTCTCACTGTTTCCATCTCCGTCTTTTTTCTAGTATTTATATATATTTTTTTAAAATTTATTTTCATTAGATTAAAGTATTTCAACCAAGAAGTTGCTATCTCGATTTTTTGATTATTTATATGTGTCTATGTATATACTAACTCTTAGATTTAGCGTCTCTATGTGAGGATGAGGGTTATTTAATTTAAACTAATTAAACCTATGTCTTAACTGATATCTTCGGATGAAGCAATAAATAAAACGATAGTTTAAAAAAAATAACATTTATTCTAAGACATCAAATTCCTCTTCAAGGTATGGATAAGTCTCCCCTCTAACGCTAATTAAAGATGCTCGTCCTGTAAAGGCCAACCAAGCGTCCAAAAAAAAAACCATCATCTGTGGACCTCACCTGGGCCAGGACATTCTCTCCCCGGATGAGTTCGACTTGTAAGAAAAGGGGGGAGTTCATAATTTTTTCCCTTACCGCCAGGCAAACCTCCTGACTCCACATTGCCCCAGTTCTTGGTTTGGCGCCCGCTATGCCCATCTTGGTGCAGAATGCAGGTATGGCCGCGTGGTCGATGCCCAGACGAAAAATGTTGCTTACATTGACATAATCAAAAGTGCCGTCATCTACGTCGTAGACGACACATATATCATTCACCAGCTCTACCGCGACGTAACCTCGTCCCACGTATTCATCGTCACTCACATACGCAATTGGGATGTGCCTGGACGCATCGCTTGCTCGAATTCTTAGCCAACTTGGCCTCTCTAGATAGATCTGCCTCAATTCACACATTAGGGATAGGAATTCGCCCTGTTTCGCACTTAGTCGGACCATAAAGTCCGATGGGCTATATGCCGACAGTGGCAGTACTTCATAACATTGGCCCACTGCCAGTTCTTGGGGGGGGGGGGGGGGGGTTTGATCCCGCTCGTTTGCGAGCTCCTCTTCAGCTATGGCAGTGAAAAAGAAATCTAAGCAAAACAACAAACAATAAAAACGATGTGGCTTATTCCTGAGCAGAGAAATCTTGTAGGTTATATGACATGATTGAACAACTACAGCTTTCGAATAACAACAACAAAGAACAACATTATGAAACCCCTCACCAAAGAGAAACCATCTATCATCCAACATCCAACAATGCAACGAGCCATAGGAAAGGGTGAAAATAAAGGAGAAATTATTTTATATAAAAAAAAACAATTTATTCGATGGGCTCAAATTCTGGCCCGTACACCCTCGCATATACCTGGTTCCCCAGTCTTTTAAATCTAGGTTCTGGCGTATTTGGATTCTTAATCTCTTCTAAGAGCCATTTACTAAAATCCGACTTGGCCCGCGACTTAATTACTTCGCAGCTAGCCATTTGTGGCATCCTGCGCCTTTTCGCTATGCCCTCCAAGACCTTGTCTGACGGGTATTTGATGGCTTGGCACTTCAATACCCCTTTTTTCCCCATTGGTCCAAACCTGCCCGTCTGGATACACTCATTTTTGGTTTTGGCTTCCTCCCGCGAGCGAGTACCTTGGTATACCTTATCCTCAGAGATGGGGTCCTCCTCTTTGGTGGTTATGGTGAATTTCTGGAGGTGGGGCCGGAGGTAATTTTCCTGTAGCTGAGTACCACAGTCTCTAAGGGACAACTCCCCAGGTGCTGACATACTCGATTCTGTGGAAAGGACCAAACATAACGAATTCAGGACATGGAACGTGCTCCAAAATGCAGCGAAATTACACCAAAAGAAAAAAGATAATGGAACAACGAAGAGAAAAAAAGTGATAAAAAGGAACAAATATGACAGAAAAGAACCAAAGAAAATGTGAGGCTTTAAAGGTTTGTTCGCTTACCTTTGATGTGTCTCTGGCACAACACAAATATACTGCACTAAGCAACTTATTGCCATCAACTGTGGCCCGAAGGAGAATGCCCTTGTTAGATCGAACGTTTATCCGGAGAACAGAATTTGCAGTTACGATTCTGTTACCCAGAAAATAATATTTGCCTCTGAGAATCACTTGTCACGAAGGCCTATAGATGTCTTTCAAAATATATCATTAAAAGGTATTAATTTGCATAGTTTCACACAACAATTTTCCCGTGTGTGAGTTTGGTTTGTTTTTCTTTTGATTCGTGCCATTGTGTGTTAGAAACTTAACTTATTCCCATAATAGCCAATTACTGCAAACTGAAACATAGTAATTTTCCATTGGCTACTGTTTTAATTTGTTAATTCTATGGCTCACTGTATGAAGTTTATTCAACTTCTATATTTCTCAGCCATGCCTACTTGGTAACTATTAGTAATTAACCACTCTTAATATCCACGAGTATATATGTATGTGGCCATAAATGACTGAGTCATATTTGGCTGACCTTAAAATTATTAATATTTTTGTTTCATTTTCATATTTTTCATAACTTTTCTCTTTCACATTAACCAAAACACCTTAAGTTCCAAAATGGCCCTTCTCTATAAGCTAAATATTAATAGTAAAACGAAAGTATTAATTTAAGTTTTTAGTATACGTTTAATTATAATCTTAATCATCCTAGGCTTAATCATACACACTTATAGGCTATCCTTAAAATATATATACAAAATGTAAATTACGTGGTCATTTTTTCCTGATATTAATTAACTCGGTTTCTTCATTTTCTTCAGAGTCGGCTTCTCTCTTCTCATAAATTTTTAAATCTTGAGTGTGGAACATCCCTCTTTCCTCTTTAGATTTGGGGTTCCACAAAATGTACGTGCCAGGTCTAACCTGTTTTTTAATTTCGTACGGACCCTCATAAATTTGCAAAAATTTTTTAAGAATTTTTCGTCTTGGGTCAGACTCATTGATAGCTTTTACCAAAACATAATCTCCTTCCTTTAATGAAGTTAAACGATGCGCTTCATTAAATTTTGAGGCCCTGTTTTTCCCCTTTCTTGAAATATTTTCCTTGGCCATTTCCAGTTTTCTCTCATAACTAATTTTTGAGCTGTTTTGGGGAGAGTTCAACCAGTTTTCCCAGGCTCGTTTAGGCTTTTTATTGAGCTGTAGTTCAATTGGAGTAAATTCGGTGGTTTCATGATAAGTTTTATTCATGCAGCTTTGAATAATGTTGATCCAGCTCCACCACGATCCATGATTTTCTCCTATTAGAGATCTGAAAAATCTGGATAATTCCCGATGGATCCTTTCAACAATATTACTCTGAAGATGCCTTATGGAGGAGAACACAGGTTGTATGTCCTGTTCTTTCAAGAATTCTGACCAGACGAGAGACGTAAATTGTGTTCCATGGTCAGTTACTATTTTAGACGGTTTTCCATATTTCGGAGAATGGGCCTTTTTTAATTTATTTATGACGGCTTTCGTATTGGCTCGTCTCAGTGGGTATAATACCACATATTTGGAGAAGGCATCAATGGTGGCCAAAATATATTTAAATCCACCTTTTGATGCGGGTAATGGCCCATAGAGATCTATAGATAGAATTTCATTTGGCCTTTCGGGTAAATAATTTTTCATCTCAGAGAAACAAGTCTGGTTTGTGACTTTGTTTCTCTGGCAAGAGAACAGCTCGCTAGACGTCGCCTGACTATTTTTGCCAATTTAGGATAATAAAAAAATTCATTTAACATTTTAATGACTTTTAAAGGCCCTATGTGGGCATACATTTCATGACATTCGTCGATTATATCATGAATGATGCCTTTGGTTAAGCATAACCGTTTATTTTCACCCCTTGCAAAATATAATAAATTATCATGTATTTCATATTTTGTAAGTTTCTTCTCTTCCACATCTTTGATTTTTTGTCCCAAAATAGGGTCTACTTTTTGCTCCTGGGCAAAATTTTGTAGTCGATTTCGCAAGTTTGATGATGGCCTTTTTGCCAGAGCGCATAAAATAATTTTGCCATCCTTATTGGCCATTCTTGATGCATTTTCCTCTTCTGGTAGACGACTTAAAGTGTCTGCCACTAAATTGTTTTTACCAGGACAATATTCTATCGAGATGTCGTAATCTTGGATAGCCATTGTCCACCTGGTTAATCTTCCACTTAGAAGTTTGCACGTTTTTAGGAACGTCAACGCCTTGTGATCAGTCCTGATTATGATTTTTCTACCCATTATGTACGACCGGAATTTGTGCAGGGCCTAAACTATCGCCAACAGCTCCTTTTCCGTCGTATAATATGCAGGTTCAGCGCCCTTTAAGGTCCGGTTGGCATAAATAATGTGGCAAGGATTTCCATCTTCGTCAAGCTGGAACAGAACGGCACCCAATGCCACGTCACTGGCATCAGTTTGTAAATAAAATGGTCTTTTAATGTCTGGATAGTTTAGTAGGATGGAGCTACCAAACAAAAGTTTTATTTCCTTGAAAACTCTTTCCAGGTCGTCGTTCCATGACCATTTTACACCCTTTTTTAATAATTCTAAAAGTGGGACTATTTTCGCAGCATGGTTCTTGGAAAATTTGGTATAGAAATTTTTTAGACCCAAAAATCCACGTAATTCTTTTAAACTTCGTGGTTTTGAAAATTTTTGTATAGTTTCGATTTTTTCTGGGTCTGGTTTTATACCAGTGATCACAGACTGCGTAAGATTTTTGCTCCTACCATGGATCCCACGCTCCACTGCCAGAAGTTGGTTGAATGAGGAAGACGCAATGAGCTGGTGGGATCCATGGTGGGAGCAAAAATCTTACGCAATCTGTGAACACTGTTTTATACCAGTCGATGTTAAAATATGTCCTAGGAATTTAACTTCTAATCTAAAATAATAAGATTTTTCCGGATTGATTGCTAGACTATTTTCCATCAATCTATGAAAAGTAACTCCAAATGTTGCAGATGTTGGTGCACATTTTCAGAGGCACAGAAAATGTCGTCGATGAAGGTTAAATAAAAATTCCCTGGGCCGTTGAGGACGAGGTCTAGGACTCTAACCAGTGCTGCTGTGCTAGTTTTTAGTCCGAAGTGCGTTGCGCAAAATTCGTAACATTTGTCTTCGTGTAAAAATGCCGTATATTTTTTTGATTCCTCGGCTAGTGGAATTTGCCAAAAACTACTGGTGAGATCCATCGTTAAAATAATTTTACTGCCACCAGACCTCTGAAAAAGTACTTCAGTTGGTTCTGCGCATTCGTAATCGCTTATCATAATGTCGTTTAATTTACGAGCATCCAAACATATTCTAACGCTTCCATCTTTTTTTAGACATGAAAATGAGATTTCTTCGTTTTATGCGACTTTTGGCGCTGATTGTATAGCCAATACTACCTTAAGTATATGCTATAAAATCGAAAATATGTCTGAAAATGTCTTTACAGACTTTTCCAAAGATACGTGTTTTAGGAACAATAAAATATTCTGTTGTAGTCAACGCTGTTGTTACACTATCAATAAAATCCATTTTATAGCATCATACTATTGATTCAAAGATTCTTGTTCTTCCGTTCTAAGTAATATATGTTTAAACTTTCACGTAATTCATTGAATCAATATCTTGGAATTGAATAGCACTGGAATATTTGATTCAATAGCATTTTTTAATCAATGTACCTATAATTTTCAAATTTTGGTCTCAGTCTGTACCATTATCTTCCATACTAGTTTTAATCAGATTTTTTGACGTGGAATGGGATCTCTCTAAGCTACCATTGATTTGAGGATGATAGACAGTCGTTTTTGTGTGCTTTATTCGGAATTACTTTTCAAAATTTTGTACTAATTCGCAGACGAAATTAGACCCTTGATCAGTTTATATTCTATTTTCTTTAATTATTCATAATGATTTCCAACTAATTACAACTCTCATCAACTTCGTTTCTTGTTCAGAATTTTCCATTTTTTATCCATTTCTCAACTTAATTTTACCTCAAAAAAATAATATAAATGCAGTGATATGTAGACAATTAAATGTAAAAATTTTTAAAAAGTTATAATTCATTGTGTTACGTCAGAAACGTAACATTTCTCTTCTTAAAAGATCTCCTCGTTTTATGTAAGGATCGGAAGAATCCTCTCTAAGGGATGAGGAATAGACAGTGATTGAGAATGGTTAATGATATAAAATATATTTATTGACAATTAAAATTATATGGAGTAGGCACCATGGAAATGAAAATTGAATTGAAAATTGAAATACGCTCGTAATTACCCTGAGTTGTAAATTGGTTGATGATTAATTGAGTCCAGTAAAGCGAATGTAGTCAGTTGAGTCTTCGTTGTAATCTTGAGATAGTTGCTGCTATATAGTAAATTCGTAGTCCAGACGGTTGATCTAGTTGATTCTTTGATCCCAGTTTCAAAGAGAATTTGGAAGGTGATTCACCTTCACTTTTAAAGTTGTTGAACTCAGCATCGAGTTAGAATTTGGGTTGGCTAGCGGTAGAAATCTGGTGAAGCTGGACTAGACTGACTGGATTGCACTCGCGGTATAGATTCGATGGCAGTGGACTGACTTCTCTTGGAACTTTCGCTTTTTATAGAACTTTGAATGGTCAAGTATGACGAGTAACATGCTATGACCAGTCGCATGTTATTACCAGTCGCATGTTATTACAAGTTACATGCTATTACAAGTCGCATGTTGTGACTGTAGGGCTTCATTCACTTTCTCTCTGGGTCAGTCGATTTCTTATCATGTGTGGATATTATAACGACACATGGTAATTTTATATTGATCATCCTATTGATCTGTAGATTTGTCTATAACTTGCGTCGATAAAATCACACTCGCTGTAATGTTGTCTTGATCCCTTTATTGGATTCTTAATCTGCTTGTTACTTGTGGCATGGCGGTAGAGTCGCGGAACGTGACACCTCCTCCCTTAATTCGAACGCGGGGAGTTAACGATCCGCGATCGAAACTTCGGTAGAAGAATAAATTTTTAATCCAGGATGCTTACTCAATCAAGTACATATTTTCAATTTAATTTGCTAATTTATAACATAAAAATTTTGTTTATACATAATTATAGGAATTGACATTTTAAATTATTGTTGCGAATTAAAAATTTATAACAAGTTTTACATAAATGCATAGTAATAACGGAGGATACAAGTCTGGAAATATTACAATCATTGATTACATATGTTATAGTGGTGATTAGGTAATTTAACAATTTTTTCTTTGATTGATAATAACTATTTAAACTTACAACATGATGATTGTTGATAAAAAGAAGATTAAAAATTGTAAAATTTCATCGATTAGATATAAAATAGTAAAGAGCAATTTACAAGTATTACCATGGTTGATGTATACATTAGTAAAAAGAGAAATTGACATATACAATATTAATAATACAGATTAAAAATAATATGTAGATCGTTGATAACATATATTAATTAATAGACGTTGTAACTTGGTACATTGAAGAGAAAAAACTTGGTTAAGTCTAAAATTGATTTCTTCAAAACATGGCATAGCTATTGCTTATTATTACTTTTACATGTTTCTAAAAATTAATTTCATGAACTTCAATTTCATTGGTGTATTATTAAATGAATAAAATAATCATAAGAAAAACAATTTTACATAATCACAGGGTAATAGATTTTCCTACAATTCTTGTACTTTTAATTGTTTTTCTAATCTTTCTTGTAAAATTAATAGAGTTATTTGTGCATGAAACATATGAAGAATAGTAATTATTCAATTTGTTATTGTTGCACATTAATTTCTATTGGAAAAGCAATTTTTACATTAACAATTTTGTAACGCCATCGCATAGTATACATTTACAGACTCAATATTTGTAGAAACTGTTCTTCCAATAGGATGGGAATCAAGAAAAGTTCCCTTGATGGAAGAAAAAACAAAATTGAAATTATATTTATGATGGCACCGATTAAGAAGTGCTTATTTATTCTTGTCAGAAAAAGTCTTTTTTTTTTCATTCAAAAAAGAAGAAAAATACAAATATTTCTATATTTTTCTTTAAGTGATAAAATAAAATGTTGATTCGAATGAAAACTAGCATTTGTCTTACTAAAACGGTTATTAGTTTGTTTTATGAAAGGTTGGTGAACAAAAATAAAATTGATTAAATTAAATGCAAAGAAAGTAGCTACTCATAAGAATTTTAAAGAAATATAATTTCTTTGTGATGATATTAGATTATTATTTTTTGCTGAACAGAAGAGAAAAGTTGAAAAATTTTGATGCATTTGATAAATACTTGCTAGTTTGAGAGGTTTAATTTACTCTGAAAAAAAAACATGAAATATATTCAAATTTTTTCATTGCAATTTGAAGGTTCAGTGAGCTTCTCGAATCTCTGAAATAGAAAAAATTAGATTAGAATAAAATTTCAAAGGATTTTTTGTTTAAAACATTTCCTGGTTTAGTTATTCTAAACTCTTTGGTTTTATGCAAAGTTTATATTATTGTAAGTTTGAATTCAACTTTAGTTAATCAATTTTGTATATTTATGTACGATCTTTTTATTCGATTGACGTGAACTACTGTCGGTTTTCCTGTTATGTTGATTTTTACATTTCCTTTTCCTATTACATCTAAAACTTCGTGAGGTCCTGTGTATTGATTATCCAGCTTTTTAATTTTTCCTCCTTTTAATAAAAATACATTATCCCCAATTTTTATTTCCAAGGGATTTATTTTTTTGTCGTGGTACATTTTTGATTTTTCTTTTGCCTTTATGAGGTTTTCTCTTGCTTGTGTTCGCATTTCATGCAGTTGTGTAACAAAGTTGATCAAATAATCGTCATAGGTTTGCAATTTTTCATTTTGTGATAGAGGTTCATTAGAGGGTTCACGGGCTAATTTGCCAAAAAATAATTCGTAAGGCGTACATTTTGTGGCTTCGTGTACATTTGTGTTATATGAAAACATTGCTATTTCTATCCAAGCGTCCCATTCTGAATTTTTCGCTACAAATTGTTTGAGATATTCACCTAGGACATGATGTGATGGTTCAAGTGATCCATTGGATTGAGGGTGGAAAGCTGTGGTACGAAATTGTTTGATTCTAAAGCGTTTTGATTATCTTTTTAATAAATTGCTTTAAAAAAAAGAGGTATTGCCAGAGAATATTTTGTAAAATTACCTTGTATAGTAAGAATATACAGATTTCCAGACTTTGTTTCTGGTAGTGGACCAACAATATCCATTGATATTTTTCCGAAGGCAGTAGTGGGTGTATCAGTAATAGCCATAGGATTTTTAGTTTTAACCAGAACTAATTTTTTTATTTGGCATTGTAAACAACCTTGAATATACTTTCGAATATCGACTTTCATATTTTCCCAAAAAAATTTTTGGCGAATTCGATTATAGGTCTTTGTGACACCTTTATGGCCTCCTAATGCTGAGGAGTGTGCTTCTTTAATTAATTGTGATCTTTGTTCTTCTGTTGGATATTGCGTTATACCATTACAATCTATTACTTTCGTATGTGAATTTGCAAAAACTAAATCAAATATTAATTTTATTTCTTCCCAAGCTATATGGTTGATTTTGATTTAAGGTTTCAGATGAATTGCTTTGGTTTCTTCTTCAATTGGAAGAGCAAAACGATAGTAGTTTCCTTTTTTTATTTCTTTCGCTGTTCCCTTTTGTAAGTTTTTAAATTTTGGTAAAGTTCCACGTTTTTCTAGACTTTTTGATCCATTATCTCGAGGATTTCCATTTGCTGTAACAAAATATACATAATTATCTTTTCGCATCGTTAATTGATCGCGACATTCAACGATATTTTTATTCATTAAAATTTGCCTGGTAGATTTTGATTTGGTTGGAGGGGGCTCTGGGGGTGGACGGTTTTCTTCGAATTCTGAATTATTATCATTTTCGAGATTTTCCCTGGTTTCTATTTGTCGATTTTTGTTTATTTCATAATTTCGTTCATTAAAAGTGTCTTCGATATTTTCATTTTCAAAAATTTCTTTAATAGAAGAGCTTTTAGAGCTCTCTTCATCTTCAGGTTCCATATCAATTACTTCGTCTTCAGAAGTAGAAAAATAATTTTCGCTTTTTTCCTCTTGAGGTATAATAAATTGTTTAGGCTTTTTGCCATTTTTATTTCTTTTATTTTTTGCTTGGATTTCCTTTAAATAGTCCAAATATTCAGGATCAGATTCAGGATCAGAATCAGGATCAGAGTCGGAATCTGATTCTACTTTTGTTCGGCTTCCTTTTTGCATATTAATTTCTGGTAATTCATTTTCATATATTTGTTTTCTTGGTCTACCTCTCTTTCTTTTTGTTTGAGAGGGAATAATTTTAAAATTTGTAAGTAGATTTTTTCTTGGTCTACCTCGAGGTTTTTTCACGAGAGGTTTAGAAGAAAAATTTTCGTCTAATTTTTCTTGAATTTCATTTTGATTTATATTTTCTAGATTTTTATGGTGATTTGAATTTTTCATTTGTTCTTGTTTTTTCTTTTTACTTCTAGTAGTCATCGTTTTCCATGGCGAATTTTCATAATTTATAACAGGAAGTTTTGAAGATTAACCTCAAATTAACATCAAATATTGGTCCTTCTGAAGTTTCACTAAAGTCATTCGCATCATCTTCGGCGAATACTGAATTGAAATATTTATTTTTCGAAGTATTTCCTTTTTTGATATTATTTTCTTGATTAATTTTTCTAAAAGCATTCTCAAGATTCATTTTTTCTTGAGATTTCATGAAGGTATCGTCATCATCTTTGTGTAAATTTTTTGATTTTTCTTCATTAATGATAGGGTTTCTTGAAAGAGCGTCTGCATTGAAATTCATTTTTCCTGCTTTGTATACTACATCAAAATCATATTCTGCGAGTTTTAACCTCCAGCGCGAAACTCGTGAGCGAGGATCGTTAGAGTTTTGAAACCAAACTAGTGGTTTATGATCAGTTACTAAGGTAAATTTTCTTCCATATAAATAAGACCGGAAATGAGTGACACAAAATATTATTGCAAGTGCTTCTTTTTCATATGTGTCATATTTTTTCTCAGCGTCACTTAAACTACGTGAAGCATATGCTATTGGCTTATCCTTGCCTATTTTACATTGTGATAATATACCTGCTATTGCGTATCCTGAGGCATCTGTTGTGAGAACAAAGGGTTGAGAAAAATCGGGTCGTTGTAAAAGTGGTTCTTCACATAATCTTGATTTTAAAATATCAAAAGCTGTTTGCTGCTTATCGGTCCATATGAAAGGGGTATCCTTTTTTAGAAGTTGATTAAGAGGATTGGGAATTTTTTTAAATCCTTCGATGAATCTACGATAATATCCTGCCAATCCTAAAAATTGTTTAACATTCTTTTGTATTTTTGGAACTGGAAATTCTTTTACGGCTATTATTTTTTTTGGGGTCCGGTCGAACTCCATTTTTATCAATTATATGACCTAAAAATCCTATCTCGGGTCGTAAAAATTCAAATTTGTCTGGTTGTAAATGGAGGTTTGCTTTTCGAAGACGTTGTATTAAATTATTAAATTTTTTCTCATGTTCTTCTAGTGTATCAGAAAATATGAGTATGTCGTCAAAATATACAAAAAGTTCTGTTAACCTTTGAAATGTTGCAGGAGCGGTTTTTAAACTAAAGGGAATTCTATCAAATTCATAATGGCCATGAGGTGTAGAAAATGCAGTTTCATGAAAGTCTTTAGGGTCCATTTTTATATGGTGAAAACGAGTAGCTAAATCCAATACTGAAAAATACCTGGCAGATCCGAGTAAATCCAGTATATCATTTATGTTAGGTAGTGGGTAAGAATCTCCGAATGTTTTTCCACTAAGTTTTCTGAAGTCAAGAACCATTCGCCATTTTATTTTACCTTTAGAGTCTGGTTTTTTAGGAACAATCCAAACTGGAGTGTTGAACGGTGATTGTGAAGGTTTTATTATTTTATTTTTTAATAATTCGTCAACTTGTTTTGTAATTTCTTCTTTATGAACAAGGGGAAATCTATATTGTCTTGAAAAAATTGGAGAATCATCTGTAGTTGGAATCGAATGTTGCAAAACGTTAGTAGCTTCAAGTGGTTTTCCTGGGATTTGAAATCTGTCTGCATTGTTAATAATTAATCTCTCTACATGTTCGTATTCGTCTTGATTCAAATGATCCAAAGGAAGAAGTTTTTTGATGCATTCTATTCTTTCTTCACCTGTTATGTTAAAAAATTTGCATAGATTGTCGAAAAAATTGTCGGTTTTCAAAAAGCTATTCAGAACTTGGTTAGATAAATCGTCATCACTTAAGTTTTTTAAATTGCTTGATTGACTTGTTACATTTTGAAAATCTCTTTCTTCAAAGTGTTCTAAAGTAATAGCCGGTATTGATATCGTTACTGAAATGTCGTTTGTATTTCCAAATTTTATATAAGTTTTACCGTTGCAATTTTTTACAATTGCGTCTCCTGCATAAATTCCTTCGCCAAAATGTAGTCGAGGTACGTAACCTTCGCTTTTTTCAGTATTTTCAATTGGAACATAAAATGTTGCTACTGTTCTAGCTGGAATTGTTAATATCTGTGTCGATTCAAACGGATACAGTTTATTTTGTATTTCTAGACATTTTGATACATAATTTATATTTACTTTATTTTCTCGATAAATTCTGAACCTAGAACTCCGTCTTCATCTATTGGAACTTCATTAGGAATTATATTCAATATTGTTGGATATCCTAGAATGTTTATTTGTATTTGTCCCATTGTAAAAAGTGGTAAATTATTTATTCCTGTAAGTTTTAACAATATTTTTTCATCTATTGGCAAATTAGGATTTACGGAATTTTGTTTAATCAAATTTCGACCAGCACCGAAACGCTTATCTTTATAGCCGGTTGATCGTTAGGAGTGGATGCTTCTGGTTCGTATTTTATGCTTCCCTCAGTGCATCCGTACTGGGGAGAGCGTTTGAGTTTTCCGAATTTAGCGACTGTTGTTTATTTAATCTAACATTACAATTTGTTATAATATGTCCTGGTTTTTTACAATAGTTGCTTATAACTTCTGATTTTTGTGGATAATTTTGATTTAGTCTACTTGATTGCTGATTTCGAATCTCACATTGTCTATTTTGATTTAAAAATTGTCTGTGATTTGCATACCTGTTGTGATCTAGATTTTCTTGTCTATTATCATTATTTCTGTTTCTCCAAAAATCACTATTATTGTAATTATGGAATCTATTGCTGTTAAGATAATTATTTCTGTTACTTGAAAAGTTATTGTAATTGTTGTTCCTGTTCCTTGAAAAATTGTTATTCGGATTTTTATTTCTCCGTAGTGCGGATGATGCTGCCAAATCTCTTTCTACGTTGATTGTGTCATTGAAAACTTCTTTAAATGTTTCCTTTGTTTTCACTCTAATTTAGAACTCGGGACGCAGACCGCGAATAAAGCATTGAATAACGTCTCTTTGAAGGTTCCGTTTGAAGGTAATATCTACTTGTCCATTATTGTTGAGTCTATGAGCGTCTTCGATTCTGTCGGCAATCTCCTTAATTCTAGCTGCGTAGGGAAGTGCGTTCTCTTTTTCCCACATATAGGTATTTCCTAATTCTCCTTGTAACTGATACACACTTTTTGCTGGGGCCTATACTCTTTTGAGTTTTTCAATTAATTCCTCCATATTATTATAAGTCGATCCAAAGATACATTTTCTCGCTTCTCCTGATAATTTACTTCTCAATAATCGTGCTAAATTTTCTTGAGCTGCGGGTGTTGGCAGCATTGCCTTTGCCTCATAACATCCTTCAATAAAACGTGATAATGGAATGTTACTTCCATCAAATAAGGGTACTACTTCTAACGCGTCGTGTAAGGATACTTGTTGATTATTAGGTAGGACCATTTCGTTGTTTATAATTGGATTAACGTTTTCTGCAGGATTGTTGTGAACAATTTGATCCATTTGTTCGTTGTCTGTACTATTATCGTCACTATCGTGATTACATAAATTTTCAATTAGATCAACAGAAAAGTTTTTCAAATACTTTTCGTTTTAAAATATTTTTGTGTCCAAACGGGCGGAAAAAGTCGCATTGCATGCTTGTGCGTAGAGCGGCATGCAGTCAATTGTGCCTCGGCATCAAAATCGGGCGAAATGTTCATACCGCCCGCTTCAAAGGGCGATAATGTTCATACCGCCCGCTTGAACGGGCAAAATGTTCATACCGCACGAAACTTGACTGCCCGTGGCTAACTACGCACTCGCACGCAACGCGACTTTTTCCACCAATTTGAACACAAAACGTCGTGTGTACCTCGAACGACATGGTGGCGATGTGACTCGTGTGAATACCGCCCTCGCTATGCTCGGGGGGGTACACTTCGCACTCGTCACAATCGCCACCATGCCGCCATTGGTACGCAATCTACTATTGTAATCAATAAATGTGATTGATAATTTGTTATTAGAAAATATGAATTTGTCTCATTGCTCCGAGTCAGGTAAATTTATAGTCATCAACCAGAATTCTTAAAATAATATGCCTTAATTCTACCAATTTCCATGCGCTTACAGAAAAATATTTATTTAGAATTTTTGTTTCAAAATTATTCTTATTGAAACTAATTTTGGTCTTTGTCTTACCTGGGATACTTGATGTGTTTTTTTACCATGTTTTTATTTTATATATATATATATAATTTTCGAATGGTATGGGTCATAAATGATTTTTAAATAATTGTTACTATCACAGAAAAAACTTTTTTATTATATTTTTTTAATTATATACACATAAAAAAAATTATAAAATGTACAGAATTTTAGTAATGCAAGATTGGACAAGCCTGACTCAAGCACAACATCTTGGTCAATCTTTTGCAATTAAAAATATTCTGTTAGTCAACAGAGTTGAAATAGAAGTTTCAAACGATACTGCATGAGCACTTGAATTTTGCCTTACCTAATTGATCGTAATCAAATGGTGACCGTTCAACGAATCTAAAAAGAATTTATAGTCTCGTGTGCTGTTTTTTCTCGTTTTAATTCGAATTAGAACTTAGTTAACATTTTAGAATTAAAGAAGTACGAGATTAGACAGGCATGACTCAAGCACAAAATCCTATGTAATCCTTGTACTTTCAGAAATTCAGATAATAAAATTTCAAATAAAATAAGTCGTTTGATCACTTAGTTTAGCCTCAAGGTCAAATCCCTGCGTGAATCATTAGAATTTATTTTTGTTAACACAGTTTGTACAAAATAACAAGAAATAAGGAAAGTAAACACTTTTTCAAATAAAATAATTATTTAATCACTTAGGTTAGCCTCAAGGTCAGATCCCTTTGTGATTTGATAAAATTACTTTATTTTAACAAGATATGTGTGTGAATTTTCAACTAAAATAAGATGATTATTTAATCACTCAAGTTAGCCTCAAGGTCAAATCCTTCCGTGATTTTATCAAATTTATTTTATTTTAACCAATATGTGTGTATAATTTCGAATAAAATGAAATGATTATTTAATCACTCATGTTAGCCTCAAGGTCAAATCCCTTTGTGATTTTATCAAATTTATTTTATTTTAACAAAATATGTGAAAATCAGATAAATTATAATTGTAATTTATTAATTTTTGATTCCTAGTAATTATAAAATTTCGATATCCCATTCACTGACTAAGATTTCCCGGGCCGATGCACCAAAAAAGAGATTGGGTATGTTACGTCAGAAAAGTAACATTTCTCTTCTTAAAAGATCTCCTCGTTTTATGTAAGGATCGGAAGGATCCTCTCTAAGGGATGAGGAATAGTCAGTGATTGAGAATGTTTAATGATATAAAATATATTTATTGTCAATTAATATTATATCGAGTAGGTACCATCGAAATGGAAATTGAATTGAAAATTGAAATACCCTCATAATTACCCTGAGTTGTAAATTGGTTGATGACTAATTGAGTCCAGTTGTCAGTTGAGTCGTCGTTGTAATCTTGAGATAGTTGCTGCTATATAGTAAATTCGTAGTCCAGACGGTTGATCTAGTTGATTCTTTGATCTCAGTTTCAAAGAGAATTTGGAAGGTGATTCACCTTCACTTTTAAAGTTGTTGAACTCAGCGTCGAGTTAGAATTTGGGTTGGCTAGCAGTAGAAATCTGGTGAAGCTGGACTAGACTGACTGGATTGCACTCGCGGTACAGATTCGATGGCACTGGACTGACTTCTCTTGGAACTTTCGCTTTTTATAGAACTTTGAAAGGTCAAGTATGACGAATAACATGCTATGACCAGTCGCATGTTATTACCAGTCGCATGTTATTTCAAGTTACATGCTATTACAAGTCGCATGTTGTGACGGTAGTGTGTGTGATAAATGCATGTAGTAGTGCGTTGGTACTGTAGGGCTTCATTCACTTTCTCTCTGGGTCAGTCGATTTCTTATCATGTGTGGATATTATAACGACACATGGTAATTTTATATTGATCATCCTATTGATCTGTAGATTTGTCTATAACTTGCGCCGAAAAAATCACACTCGCTGTAATGCTGTCTTGATCCCTTTATTGGTTTCTTAATCTGCTTGTTACTTGTGACGGTAGAGTCGCAGGACGTGACAAATGCCATAAAGGAATAAAAGAGATATTAATATTTAAATATTAATATCAGCTGAATGTTTCAAAATAGTTTTTGTACGAGATAAATATGAATAAAAAGGGGAAAATTTGATTTAAAATATACAAATAATGTTAATATTCAACTTCTGATCTCTTCGTATGGTACTGTGAATTTTCAGGGAGTGATGGTACAGTTAGCACCGCGTGTGACGGTTCGACAAATTAACTTAGTAGTTCAACTTAGGACACTAAGAGGGTGCCATTATCTTTTCTGATGCATACGGCTGGTTTTGGTGCTCCAAACGAATAGATGAAGTGGTTAAAGAGTTGTTCAGTTATGATTTCCGCTTGTGTATTTCTGTGGGGTATCAAGAAAAGGTATTTTGTGAGCTGATACTGAATGCTTAATATTAGGCGCGTAACTAAGTTCCCGCTGTTTTTTTGATGAAAATGAAACTTTATTGTGAAAAAATGGTTGCAAATGAATCATTCAAAGTATTGCCCATCGTTTAATACAACTTTTGGCCATCTTTCTGCTAGAGCTCGAATACCGTTACGGTAAAAGTGTTCATCTTTGGAGGCTATCCACGCATCAAGACATTTTTCGATGTCTTCATATTAGCGCAACTGCTGATCAGTTGGGTGGGGTGGGACTTCCTATTTGAACGATTTCGGTACAAATCCTGGTCCAGGTTTCGAAGATTCAATTATTTTTCTGTTGGCACGTAATTTTATTTAAAAATGATAAACTTTGATTTTCCCACTTGGTACTTCCAAATGCTATATATCTGTCGGTTTTTTAGGCGGCGCGACGATAAGAGAAATGTGAGAGCCTCGACCCTCTACTGATTTGACTCTTCGACTCGATGATTCTGTTTATTGTTAATTGTTATTAATTTAGTTAATATTGCACTAAACACCCAACACGCAAGAGAGTGTTTTGCGGGAGGGCAGTGTCTCGCCCAGATGAATGCATGAGGCCAAGCACGGAGCAGACGCGTCAAGCAGCCCACCAACGGTAGTAGCCGAAAGGACTCTGCTAGTAGCAGAGCTGTCGCCATCAGGATGGCCGTCAAGGCAGCCCTATAGACAGGCTTCTCCCTAGCGATTGGCCTGCCGGGCACACGCGTTATGGCGGTTTCTCCACGACCTTCAAGCGCGAAAGCATCAGGGGACCTTGAACAGGTTCCCTGATGCCGCATGAACGAATATGGAGTGAATGTGGAAGCCCCTTAATCCGGTTATTGCCCTAAATGCGCTTGCTGCGATGACGCTAATATTCCATCGTGCGCTCTCTCGGCCACACCACAACCACATGCACGACACTGACACCCACACATACCAGAATGAATGGACTGCTGAGTGAATGGGCTGCGGCCCGCGCCTGATGGATATTCCCGATAGACTAGTCAAGGGAGGAGTAGTAGTCTCTCGACCAAGGTAGGACGCGATGTCAGTACCTTACCTCTGTGGAAGTAGTATGGGTTACCGTAAGTCCCTCCATCGCTCGGCAGCGAAGGGCAAAGATCCCGTGAAACCACATTGTTGAAATCAAATCATGGATGCCCGGGCGCAGGAATGAAGGATTACTTGGTCAGCATTCGGTTTCGGCACACGTAACTAGGGATCTATACAGGCGGAGATAGTAGCCCTACTGCGGTAGGGCGAACACACATTGCTGCCGTAGCACCCACATCGGGCATCACAGCAGCAACCAAAGAGGACGTGGCAATACTCCGCCACATAATTGAGGAAGCGGAGAAGAAGAGCGATCAGCTCATACAGGAGATGCGTGAACTCATAAGAAGCATGACGGCTGCCGTTCACAGGCAGCCAAACGTAAGCAAAGACGTAAAAAATGCGCTTCCGCAGCTGAAAGCGATTATCGATTATCTCGAGGAGGCAAAAAGGGAAAAAACGAGGCTAGGAGAAGAAAATTTAAGCGGGATTCATAGCAGGGTCAACCCCACTAAGGGCGAGACGGAAATTAAGGCCGTCCGCGAAACTAGAAGTGGGGATGTCCTTATACAGATAAGAAAAACTACGGCCCAGGAAAGACAGGGTTTCACTGTTGCTCTGTGGGGAGCACTAGGAGAGTCGGGCAGCGTCCGTGTGCTGGTCCCCAGGACCACCCTGGAGATCAGCGACATGGACAGTTGCACGACTGTAGAAGAGGTGGAGCTGGCCCTTCGAAAGAAGCTGAATACCTATGAGGGGAAGCTGGAGGTGCGTCCTACAAGACCAAATGCGGTCGGGCAGCGCATGGCTGTCTTCTCCATTGAGGATGAGGCAGATGCGCGCCTTCTAAAGTCAGCGTTCATCTGCATTGGATGGATCAGCTGTAGACTGAGGCGGCGAGAGCAGGTTACTCGCTGCTACAGATACCTCAGCTATGGCCACGAAAGTCGAGCCTGGATGGGTCCTGACCGAAGCATGCAGTGCTACAGGTGTGGCAGCGCGGAGCATAAGGTGGCTGACTAGCAAAGTATCGCCGCTCCCAATGAAGGTTCTGCAAGGAAATCTGAATAGAAGCAGGATGGCTCAGGACCTCCTTACTCAGATCTGTCTCGAGAAGAATGACGACGTGGTGATCGTAAGCGAGCAGTATGAAGCCCTCGGTTTTGAGCTATCTGGATTCCTGACACGCGGCGACACTTGGCGTCGCACCACGGGTCGGGAAGAGGTTTTGTCCGAGTAAGGTGCAGCCAGATAATTATTATCAGCTGCTACCTCACCCCAAATGAGAGAATAAGCAATTTCCAGGCAAAACTAGATTGCCTGGAAGACGTAGCCAGAGACATGGAAGGGGAGCTGATAGTGGCCGGGGATTTTAACGCCAAGGCCTTCAAGTGGGGCGAAGGGAAGTCCGACTCAAGGGGCGTACGAGTCCTGGACATAGCGTCCAGGATGGGGCTAGTGGTTTTTAACACTTTCTTTACGTTCACCTTCAGGAGAGCTGACTACAGGGAGACGATTCCGGACGTCTCCCGGGCGACGGAAAGCCTGGCGGCGCATGTGCGGGACTGGCAGGTGATCGAGGAATTTACGGCCAGCGAGCACCAGTACATCACGTTCTATGTTCATGATGGAACGCCGTCCCGGGCTGCTGCACAAAGCGGCCCCCCAGGGTGGAACGTCAAAAAAATGCACACTGAGAGGCTGTCTCTGGCACTAGGACGCGGCCAGCAGACCCTAGCCGGAACGGATGATGGAGCTGCGTTTACAGCGCGGGCCGAAGTGGTGACAAGCGTGACAATGCGTTTGATCCACCAGGCCTGTGTGGAGGCTATACCGAGGAGTACAGAACGCGATGGCAGACGTACTGCTTATTGGTGGACAGACCAAATTGCGGAGCTCCGGAGGAAGTGCCTGAGTTGCAGGAGTGTGGCTCAGGGAGCCAAGAAGAGCGACCACAATGCGGTCCTGAGAAGAGCCGAATATATAGTGGTGGAGAGAGCCCTAGGATGATCTGAACAACGATCCGTAGGGTCTACGGTACAAAATCGCAATGCGGAAACTCGGAGCTTTTGCTATGAATGTTCCAATGGAAGCAGGAGTGATGGACAGGAGAGGAGTAACCACTACTCCAGAACCGTGTGCCTTTTGGTGACTCTAGACGTCAAAAATGCCTTCAATTCCGTGAGGTGGGTTGACGCGCTGCAGACCTTG
Organism: Diplolepis rosae; assembly: GCA_030998225.1. Lineage (NCBI taxonomy): Eukaryota > Metazoa > Arthropoda > Insecta > Hymenoptera > Diplolepididae > Diplolepis > Diplolepis rosae. Next base: position 45,407 of record JAPYXD010000456.1, read on the forward strand.
AGGCGGGACTTTCAGATACCCAGATATCTTCTCCGACTCATCGGAGATTACTTGAAGGACCGTTTCATTGTCTATGATACGGAAGACGGCCCAAGACTTAAGGAGCTCACGGCGGGAGCGGCCCAAGACTCCATTCTGGGTCCCGATACATGGAATGTCTCCTATGACGGGATCCTTCGCATGGAAATGCCTGACGGTTGCTTCCTGACCGGGTACGCGGAGGACGTGGCGGCGTCTTTCAGCAGGGTGATAACCAACATTGGTGGCCCTTGACCCTGCGTGAGGCGTCTATCGCTGCGGGATGCTGAGTCCATCATGCTCTACGGTGCCCAAGTCTGGACAGACAGTATGCAGTACAAAAAGTACCACAAACGCCTGGCAGCTGTACTGAGAGGGGGAGCTCTTCGCGTAGCGTGCTCGTATCGCGCGGTCTCGGAGGCTGCCGTCCTGATCATCGCGGGGGTAATCCCCGTCGACCTGCTCACTTAGGGCCAAAAGTTTGTCAACGAATCGAAGGGCATTCGGCCGAACAAGGAGCCCCCAAATAGCAAGAGACCAGGCGCTATACGCCTGGCAAAGGAACTGGATGGAGGATGCGCGCGGAAGATGGACAGCAAAGCTTATTGGCGAGCTGTATCCGTGGTTTCATCGTCGGCATAGTGAGCTGGACTACTACCTCACAAAAATGCTGACGGGACACGGGCTCTTCCACTCGTACCTCTATAAAATGGGGAATGTAGGGGACCCGTAATTCTCATACTGTGGGGACCCCAACGACGACGCCCTCCACACCTTTTTCAGGTGTGAAAGGTGGGTGCAGGAGCTCCATCACATATTGGACGAGGCCAGCCAATAGAGGATTAAAAGTCAGAAGGAGAGGCAGAGGATGCCAATAGATGGCCCCAATTCTGAAGTTATGCCTACCGGCGGATCCGGGGTAGGATTCCACGGCCTAGAGACAGGAGGGGAGTTGTAGTGAGTAGGGCTGCGTAAGCAGCAGAGTCCCACACTCCAGGGGGGCACGGAGTCCCCTTGAAGGTGCATAAATCATTTCTTCCTTCCTCAAAAAAAAAGAAAAGTGTTAGAATCATGAAAATACTATAATAATAATAATATTTGTTATGAGTCATTAATCATCAATTATATTTTGTTCATTGTTATATTTCGATATCTTAATCAGTAATAACAATAATATTGCCAATAAGAACAATTTCATTTAGATGAAATTAATATCTGTGTTGATAATGATAATAAAAAGCATGTAGGTGAATGTCGTCAGGGTCAGATCGTTGTCTAGGTTGGACCTTTGCAGTATTTCATATAAGACCACTAGTGATATCTATATGCGAGCGTGGCAAAACTACTCGCGGTGAAAGCAAGCTTTTCGGCGCATTGCTCATTACGGAGCGTGTTTGTCAAAAATGTTATGCACTCAGGTGCTTTTTGATACACGAAAAAGTTTTTTAGCATCGGTGGCAATCACCTCAGGACTTAATGAGAAAAGATGCAATCGTCAAGGTAAGCATATATGTGTTTTATGTGGTTAACATTTTACTAGATAGCAAGGTGAATATTCAATCGTCTAACCAGTTTGACTGTGGTTTGAAGCGATGAGGTTATAGTGCTTGTTATAAAGGTAGGACCATTTGTGTAATCAGGGTTGGACCACCGTAATTTTGTTTTTTAATCAAAGCAATAGCGTTGCTGCGTCAATTTTTGATGACGCGAAACGTTAACAAAGTGATTTTTAATCAAATTCACTGAGCTCCTGTTGTTTACTTCTTTTATAGTATTTAATATAATATGAGAGTCAGCGTTTTCTGTGACGTTTTTTCCTACAAATGACAGGCCTCATCACTTCTCCCAGATTCCGGTTCTTCTTTTACGATTCTCTAATAGATTTTCAACACACCTAGCCTGTATGTAATATATGCATTTGTGTGCGTCACTTTTTGATAATAACGTTCTCGAGGAAGTAGACAGTATTCAGCACCAGTGGAAGTTGCACTCGACGCCATCGATCGAAGGTCGTGATTCCTTGCGCATCACTTTAAATGTTACTACATCGGTCATCTAATGATACGTTTGCGTAATTTCTTTCAGAATTTTCCCCAGTTTCAGTTTTTAAGCAATTGAAAAACAACAAAAACGTAATTTTTTGTGTTTATCCCATAAATTCCTGAATAATGCATGAAAAAATCTGAAATTTTAGATTCCGCCATAACTCTATCTCTATCAACTCTATCAACCCTTAAAATTCTAAGTAAATCGGTAACATGAAGTCCTAACCTGTCTGATTTGACATGGAGCGCCCCATATACTCATATCCATTAGGTGTATGGGCAGTGGCCCAACTTATATACTTTTCGTCAACAAATGGGGTTTATCATATTTTCTTTTTATCTCTGGATCGTAAATCGGAAGTAGTTGAGATAGACAATCGGCAGCTTGGTTCTCTTTCCCGTTGACGTAGATAGCAGTATATGTGTGCTCTTCTCACCGCAGTCTCCATCTCAGAAGCTGTGATGATGGATCCTTGACATTATGTAACCAAACGAGAGCTTGGTGGTCGGTCTGGATCAGTGTTCGCAGAACGTGGACATAAACGGCCCCCACCACTGACCCGTGTGGATCCTCTCACAACCAAACTCGGCGTGTGGGTGTGTCCCTACTTTCTCGCTTCGATTACACGCTGTCGGCTGTTAAGCCAGGATAGAGAATTATGTTTCTCTCCACTTCGTGTAAAAGAGGCGCCAAGCAGACGACAAATTCAAAATGACAAAATCAATAGTTTAATACATTAGCTCTATTTTTCAGATATTTTGATATACATTTACATAAAATGAATATCTGAAAGATTTTTTTAAATTTTAAGATGATCTAGACAGTTGATAAATAATTTACTAGTAAAATTTATGATTTAATAAGTGTTTAAAGTCTCAAAACAAAAAATCGAGTTATATATTTTATAGCCTCACAAATAGATTATTTGAAATTAAAAAATTACGTGGAGAATATTTCATATTAAGATAAAATAAATCATGAAATTCAAATTTTAAAAAAACAGTTCGAATAAAATACTTTGGAAAGTTTTTTTAAAATATAAATATGCACCTTTTTGTTATAATTATAACATCTTTTCACATGACTACTTGAATATACAAGTGTGAACAAAGATTTCTATTATTAAAAAATATCTAAATTATATCTAATTTTGCACACAAAATTACATGTTAAGATTTCTTTATTATGAAGTAAAATTGAACAATTTTATGATAATAAAGTACTAAAAAATCGTTTTGTAAAAAACACACGCCTTCGTCCACTCGTGAAAATCACCATAAACGTCTCGAATTTCATAACTAGGTATAGGACAATAGTCTTCTTCAAGGAGGAAAAGAACCTCTCAGGATTGCTTATAGGAAAAAAAATTTCGGTCAGCAAAGCCACGTGTCCCGAGTCGGTTTTTAAAACAGTTCAGATCATTCTGTGAGAGACGTCGGTAATAAAGTCTTCACGAGAAATTTTCATGAATGTAAAACTTGTTCGCGTTTTGTCATTGTGAACCAATTTGGCATCATTCTTTAATAATAAACATTTTTTAAAAAAAATTCCGGTCGGTTCGTGTACAAAATCTTTTATATTTTTTCATTTTATCCGGTTTTTTATTCATAGTGAACTTCAAGTAATTTTTCAATTCGTGAAGCTGCATACTGGACTCCTTCATTTTGAATTGCAAGCTATGAGATAAGTTTTTTATTTCTATGATAATTCTTTTTTTAATTATCTTCTATATTGTAATTCTTTACAGAAATTTTGAATTAATCTTTGAATTTATGGCACTGAAGAGGGCCCCCATATGTGGCCGAAACGTTTGCCTTTCTTTCTTTTTGCGCATTTTTAAATGTAATAATAATTTTAATTAAAGAAAATAAGAAGAAACTGACCCTATGCCAAAGAAATGAACAAAAATTCTATGAATTTGGGTCAATACAATAATAGACCTGTTATCAAACATGTCACTTTGAAATTTAAAAATGGCTTTTTCACTATAAAGCTAGAATATCTAACAGTTCTGACCATTTTCAGAACTAGTTAAATTTAATAATAACTTCAAATGTGATACTTAATATCACGAATATTCAAATTGCATTTTTATTAATTTTTAAAGATAAATTTATTATAATTTTTCCAAAACATCTCAGAATAAATTTGAATGTGAAAATAAACAACTTTCAATTTTTTTTAAATATGGAGTAAAATTACATATATGGATATTATAATATTTTATCTTTATGTAACGCCTTGCTTGCAAATTCAGTGTAAAATGGATTGTCCGTGGAGCTTATATACAAAATCGTTTTCTTGAAAAATAAACGCCTTCGTCCACTCGTGAAAATCATCATAAACGTCTCGAATTTCTTAACTAGATACAGGACAATAGTCTTCTTCAAGGAGGAAAAGAACCAGGAAACAGGAACATCCGCATCTGCTCAGATAGTAGAGCGGCCATCACGACACTAGATAAGTCAGTGACTACCTCGACGCTGGTCTGGGAATGCTATGAAGCATTGAACAAACTAGCGGAAGACAACCGAGTCACAGTCCTCTGGATTCCTGGACACAGGGGTATCAAGGGCAACGAGACAGCGGATAGACTAGCCAAGCTAGCGACGAAAAAACAAAACCCATCTGGTCTAGAACCAGTAATAGGTATTTCGAACAGGTCGGCCACAGAAGACATTAAAAAGTGGCTGGCCGAGAAACACCAGGAAGAGTGGTACAAGGCAACGGCATGCAAACAAGCCAAAGCCCTCATGGGGGAATATCTAAATCCCAAACGAGTTGCAGATCTGCGCAGACTTAGTAGAACCGAGGTAAAGACCATAACAGAAGTGCTTATTGGTCACGGCAACCTCGCCTACCATAGACATAATATAGGGCTTGCTAAAAGTCCACTTTGTCGACTATGTGGGGAAGACAAAGAAACTCCCACCCATATACTCTGCCATTGTCCAGCAATTGGGGACAAACGACAGTCTCTCACGGGCCACGTCTCCATAGACGTAGCCGTGATTCAGACCAAAAACGTGGCCCAGGTCCTTGCCCTTTGGCATGGGCTGTGGGGTCGCGCATGAGGTTTTTAGTTGGCGATGCAACGGGATTACCCAAGCATCAGGGGCCCTTCGGGGTCCCAGCCATATTTATAATAATAATAATAAAATAATAAACACCACCGGTATACTTCGTACTGGGACAAGTTTAAGGTCGAACTAGCTATTTAGTAGCTTAATTTTGCAGCTGAGTGCAGCGTTTCTAACTGGCCCAAGAAAGGCCTGACGCCTGGCAAACACTTTTTTTTGATAGCTTAGGAGCTAAAAGGGGAGTCCTAATGCGAAGTACCGCAGTTGTACGTAGGGAAGTTTAAGGGGTGAAAAACCACGTTACAAACTGGCGCCCAACGTGGGGCCGGGCAATAATTTTACACCCCTACCTGAAGTGAGGCTCTGAAGTGTGTTGTTTGGTTAGACTTTTGTGAGCTCTAATTTTGTTACTGTTACTGCGCATTTATGTTTAGTTCCCTGATATTTTATATTCCGCTGAGGCTGGACCATTGACCGATAGGTCTTGAGAGTACCCAATCAACAACTTTCCTTTTTTTGTTGTAGGGGAACTTTTGCTTTAATTTTTTTTTTGAGTAAAACCATGCCAACGTGTTGCGGTTAGCTGGTAATTGCAACCGTATTGAGGTTAAAATTTTTTTTTCTTTTCTTTCCTTTTTTTTTTCTGCGATTATCACTGCAGTAATTTCGCCCCCCGTATTAATCACATTGTTTTTGTCCTCAATACCATTTGCGCATTTGAAATAATTTTTGAACCCTGTTTGCCGATTGATTTATTCGAATTTCACCCTCGCCCCCGTTTATTTTGATCACTCCCAGTAGTTATATCTTATTTCCCGATTGAATTTTTTTTGTTGTTGTTGTTGATCTATTTAAAATAATTAATTATCTTTGTTTTCATTGATTGTTGAGATCATTTCAGAAGTGTGCCTGAACTTTTGAGATCCTCCCTGGAACATCGCTTTATTCTCGTTCGACATTAATTGCGTTGACCTGGTCGCTTTAATTGATTATGATGAGTGACCGCAAGAAGACCACATCCTAGATTTACATGCTCAAGAAGGAGGACCTGATTTTAGAGCTAGAAAGCTGAAGCTTGTCCATCCAGGGCAGCTTTGCCGTTTTGCGTGAGCGGCTTCTTAGAGCCGTCAGACGGGACCGTTGGGTGAAGCGAGAGCGTTGACGCCCGACACAGGGATGGCAGATCGTGGTAGCTTTGCGCAGCAGACCGACGGTGTTCCCAGTCGCGACACATCGCAACCCGCTGGTTGAGCGAATGCGGCAAGTCAGACCGAGTATGGGTTCTCAGATCTGACTCTCAGAGAAGGGATGGATGGCGAGGACGAGTATGACCGAAGAAGCCATGTTAGGACTCGTCCTTCCGGGTATGAGCGTTCTGGTCCTACCCCATTCGAAGATGACCCGATTTACGTCGACACAAGACGTCGAGTTATACCCCCTTCTGTTAGAGATCCCTCCTTCCGCACGGGACGCGTACATGGCCGTGAGACCGGAGTGCGATTTACGACGCGTGAGGACCAGGATGTAGATGGCCCGTTTGGAGAAGATCTTTACCCCACCGGGCCCTTCGAGTCGGCCCGAGCGACCCGCCGAAGTGATGCGAAGGCCCGATCAAGAGTATCGGACCATAGAGACGACTACTACGAATTCGACTGTAATGCGCCCAGGCATCGATTCAATGATGATGGCCCCGCTTTTCGTCATAGGGATTCACACACGCGGGCGGTTTACGACCGCGACTTTGAGTATGACACAGGCGCCAGTAGGCCCCGACGTTCAGGACATCGCGAAAGTCAACGTAGCCCTGTCCCATCTACCCCGCGCATGCGTATGACATCATGCGTAAGTGGAACTTGAAGTTTTCGGGTACACGATGGGAGGATCCCGACGCGTTCCTTACCCGCCTGGACGAGGGCCGATCTTTAGTCCGCATTTGCGATTCCGACCTGTTGAGGGTTATGCCTTTCTTCATGTCTGGGATCGCTCTTAATTGGTTCAGGAGCTCCAAGTATTTGTGGAGGACCTACGGAGACTTCGACCGAGCGTGTCGTATAAGGTTCAGCGATCCGGACTTAGAATTCGAGTTTAGACAGGAGATATATCGACGGACGCAAGGAGAGAGAGAGTCGGTGTCCGACTATTTAACATGTATGAAAGCAATGTTCGATAAATTAACGCCCCCCTTAACTGAGTCTGAAGAGATAAGGTATGCTCACCGCAACTTACTCCCTAGGATACACCTCGCGATACACAGAGCTAATGCGCGGAGTTTTGAGCAATTGCAGTATCTGGACATGAACGCCGAAAAGGGTTATAGAGTGGCTACGGCTTATAGACATCCGCCAACCCTGGATCGCTCTTTATTGACTGAACTGGCCTATTACGAGCCAAGGAGCAGAGGATCAGACAGACGGCGCGAGACCGTCGCTATGACGAATGAGAGAGTAGAGTACAGCGCGTATGACGGGACTGTGGATGAGTTGTATCTTTCTGCAGAACAGTTCCCCTCCAATCGGACGGCAGCCCCTGGTCCGTAAACTAGGAGAGATGTTCCACCCTTTTTGATGAACCCACGAATAGGTGCCCCCGGTAACTCCAGGCGCCAACATACCAATCCTTTTGTGAGCCCCTCCGACCCCCCTATAGCTAGAGTTTCCGACCCCCAGACCACACTATGTTGGAATTGCCGTAAGGGCGGATATAGGCATTCTAACTGCCCAGAGCCCAGGACCAAGTTCTGTTTTAGGTGTGGCCGCAGGGATATAATCCGCCCTGAGTGCCCTAACTGTTAGGGAAACGCGCCCGGGAGTCGTTAATTGGGTCCGAGACGACATCCCCGCGCTCAGAAGGAACCAGAGTGGACACGGAGAGTCCCTATCACGGAAGGTCATGCCTGGCTAACCGTAGGAGTGATGAAACTCCGTTGGATGAGGTTGATAAGTTGAGGAATAAAGAACTATTAGCAAGGGAATTTCACACGTTGTGCCGGATGCACTTTCGCGTATGTTTGAGCCCACCGTCCCGGAAAAGGCCTATGTAATTAAGGAGCCCACCCCCTCTTGGTATGTTCAGAGGTTTCTTGCCGTATCAAGTTTCCCCGAGAGGTTCCCCAGTTGGCAAATAAGAGATGCCAAGTTATACCATTACCACCCCGACCCTTTTGTGTCAAGCTTAGTGAGAGACCTCAGTGACTGGAAGCTGGTCCCCAGTGATGAGTAGCGTGCCACAGTCTTGGAGCAGGCCCACGACGAACCGCAGTCGGGCCATTTAGGAGTGCAAAAGACATACTCGCGAGTCGCGAAGGAATATTTCTGGCCTGGATGTTATCGCGATGTCTTGGACTATGTTAGGCGGTGCCCCACGTGCCAGGTCTGTAAGGTTGACCAAAGTGCACCGGCCGGATTGACGGGGAAGCGCATAGTTGAGCAGCCTTGGCTGGTAGTAGCGGCCGATATTATGGGTCCCCTACCGAGGAGTAAAGCGGGTCACCAGTACATACTGGTGTTACAGGATCTGTTCACTAAGTGAGCGGAAATAGTTCCCTTGCGTGCCGCAACAGGTAAGAAGGTAACGGAGTCATTTCAGGATCATTTAATAAACCGCTGGGGAGCACCACAGGTAATTCTGACGGAAAATGGCACTGAGTTCGTCAACCAAACGCTGCGTTCGCTCGCGCAGGAATATGGCATATCGCACACCATGACACCCCCTTATCATCCCCAAGTAAACCCCGTGGAGAGGGTCAATCGGGTCCTAAAGGCTATGATTGTCTCCTATATCGATCAGGATCACCGGACCTGGGACCAATATCTCCTGGAATTGCGATTTGCCTATAACACGTCTTACCATTCATCCTTGAAGACATCCCCAGCTTTCCTCAACTTGGGTAGAGACCCTAGCCCCATAAACTCGCTGCGACGAGATGCCGATGCAGGCCGGGAAATTGAGCGTCAGGCTCCGGACTTGTGGCGGGTGAGGATGTCTAGACTTCAGGTACTTCGCGATCACTTCACTAAGAGCCTGGATGAAGCGTTCCTCAACCAATCTAGGTACTACAATTTAAGGCGTAGAAACTTCAGGCTGAGGGTGGGAGACTTAGTTCTCACGAGGTGCTGAGTCCTCTCTTTAAAGACCAAGATGATAGCGTCAAAGCTCAACCCGAGATTCGTTGGTCCTTACAGGATCTCAAAAGTTCTCTCACCAGTTGTATACGAAATAAGTAACCTGACGAATAGATTGATCGGCAAGTCCCACATTGATGACCTTAAACCTTATATAGCCGCTAACCCGATTTACCCTCTGATTGACAGGAGAAACAAACGAGTCCCCATCTCCCAGGATGTCCGCCTCCAATGGTAAAGGAAGATTCCCAGGTTGGGAGTATATAGAGGAGTATGCCCCAGCTATCAACCTCGTCCTGGAAACCTATCCGGGAATTGAAACTGCCCTCATGGAGGCCCAGAGAGCATATAAGGAGGCCACGGAAATGCCGTCCTCGGTGGTACTCAGGGAGTATCCGGCAGAGGAAGAACAGCTGGAGTACTTCGTAAAGAAGTACGGGCTCCAACGACGAAAGACCGAGACGACGTTCGATGCGACGACACAAATAGGACGCCCAAGACGCCCCGCGGAGACACAGGCTGCCCATGAACGACGGACTCAGGGTAGTCAGACTAAACTGGCTGAGTCGCTGGAAGTATCTCCGCCTCCGACCGTGGGAATTCACCCCAGACCTTCCACTCCTTCCCTTTCCACCGAAACACAAACTCCCTGGAAAATCCATGTAGATCCCTCCCCACCTGGCTCGCACTCGCGATCCTACCATGAAGAAGAGGGAACCATGAATCCTGAGGGAGAATTTTGTGAAAGGCCATCGACCCGTAAACAAATCGTCACGAGAGCAGCACGAGATACCATCTCTGCTCGCTCTGAAAATAGAGAAGCCGGCCAGAGTCAGCACGAGGACCCTTCAGTATTTAGAGGAGACCGCACACAGGGGGTGCTGGAATTGTGGGAAGGGCGGACACTGTTTTTCTGAGTGTGAAGCCAAACTTCGAGTATTCTGTTTCGCCTGCGCAGAACCCGGGTTTATTAACAAGACATGCCCCTATTGTAAAAATAAAAAATAGGAATCCGGCCCCCCTAATACCCTATAGCATTTAATGTTTACGTGACGATGATCTAACCCGCCTAGAATCCTTAGTTATTTGATCCCCCCCCCCTAACCATTTTTTTTGTTTATGAATATGACATGTTATTAGAACGAGCTGTTCTCTTTGGTTGTAATGACAAAGGTAAATAAAAAGGTATGGGTGATAATCACAGAGTTTAATTGCTTTAGCCGAACCTTTGAGTTTCGTTTACTCACCTGACATAATATATTACTCTTTTTCTAAAAATAGTTGGTATGGTGAGACTCGATTTATTCAGAAGGTTTTGATTTTTGTTTGTCCCGTTTTATTCGTTGCTTTATGAGAAGCTGTCTGAATATAAGGAGAATAGTATGAACAGGAAGGTTTTGTGTGGGTTACCATGGTCCAGTCAAAAAGCTTCGAAAACCTGCGTAAACCAGGGAAATGCAGTATTCTACCTACAGCAAGTTCCAAAAATTTTAGTTTATGTGTCTGCGTTGTAACTTACCGATTTACGTCTTGTTACGGGTATTAAGTCGAAAGTTACTCTGGACATTACAGAACAATAAAGATAAAGCTAGAAATTAGAATATTAGCAATCTACTTTGATAGCTATTGATACAACTACTAATATATTTTAACTTTTGGTTTAGAATTTATATCAGTATATAATCACTAATATCAGAAAATGAATAAATCAACAGCAGGTACAGCCAATGAAGGCGACTTGATTGAGATGATAGATAAGACACATGCAAATCTTGAGATAGACGATTCAGCACTAGATAATGCTGAGGCAGCAACCTCAAATCCACCTCCTCCTGGAGATAACCCGATTATACACATAGATAAACTACCACCTTTAAATAGTAGGATACAAGCAGGAGACTATTCTGGGGCACCAACATATGTAGACGAAGTGTTAGCTGATGATGCCGCCGAAGCTATAGGCAACTATGATGATGATAACCAGGATGAAGATGTTATGGATCCTCAAACAAATCTGATGACAGGACCAATTACACCCAGGATTGCTACACATCATGATCAAGTAAAACCGGCATATACAGACTAATGAATTCATCAGAGCAACTTTAAATGTAATTAGGGAAGACACAATAAACTATAAAATATATTCAACTGTACTTGTCAAATCAAATAGCCACTAAGATGAATGAACTTTTATTTATCGTGAGTGATATGGAAACTGAAATAAAATCATTCAAGTGCAAAATGGACAATATAGAAAAAACAGTGACCGAACAAAGAGTCGAAATATTTAAGCTTAATGACCTGATCAAGACAAAGGGAACCATTCAACCTTCCCAGAATCAAGCACTTCTCGCGTAACGAGTTCTCCCCCCCCCCCTTTTTTTTACTGTTAATAATTTATAAATTTTATCTAGCCGCGAGATTTTCCCGAGACTATTAGGTGCATTACAGTGTGATCGCGTGAGTCCTTAATTTTTTTTTGTTATTGTTCATTGTACAATTGCTTAAGATTATTAAATAAATTAATTACCTGATACTAAATTTTCTTATAATTTAGTGAGTCTCAGTTCAGGTAGTTAGCCCTCCCCCCCTACAATTATCCAGAGAAAGGGGGCTGAGTTAGCAACACCACCGGTATACTTCATATTGGGACAAGTTCAAGGTCGAACTAGCTATTTAGTAGCTTAATTTTGCAGCTGAGTGCAGCGTTTCTAACAGGCCCAAGAAAGGCCTGGCGCCTGGCAAACACGTTTTTTTGATAGCTTAGGAGCTAAAAGGCGAGTCCTAATGCGAAGTACCGCAGTTGTACGTAAGGAAGTTTAAGGGGTAAAAAACCACGTTACAAATGGATTGTCCGTGAAGCTTATATACAAAATCATTTTGTTGAAGAATAAACGCCTTCGTCCACTCGTGAAAATCATCATAAACGTCTCGAATTTCTTAACTAGGTACAGGACAATAGTCTTCTTCAAGGAGGAAAAGAACCTCTCAGGATTGCTTATAGGAAAAAAAATTTCGGTCAGCAAAGCCACGTGTTGATAACCTTTATTTTAATTATCTCCTATATTCTAATGTTTTACAGAAATTTTGAATTAATCTTTGAATTTATGGCACTGAAGAGGGCCCCCATATGTGGCCGAAACGTTTACCTTTTTTTCTTTTTGCGCATTTTTAAATCTAATTGAGATAATTTTAATCAAAGAAAATAAGAAGAAACTGACACTATGCCAAAATAACGAGAAATGAACAAAAATTCTATGAATTTGGATCAATATAATAGTAAACATGTTATCAAACATGTCATTTTAAACTTTAAAAATAGCACATTCACTATGAGGCTAGAATATCTCACAGTTCTGACCATTTTCAGAACAAATTAAATTTACTAATACTTTTCAAATGTGATACTTAATATCACGAATACTAAAATTGCACTTTTGTTATTTTTTAAAGATATATGTATTATTTTTCAAAACATTGTAACGTCCTAGTTACTCAACCTTCACTATTATTAGATAGATTCCCCTCGTTCTTGATCGGTGAAGAAATCCAAAGAAATTCTAAACCGAAACAGGATGAGGGAAGCTAACAACAAATAAATACTCAACAAGTTTACAATTATTAACCTTTTATTCACTGCTTCTACATAAGAAAAGCGCGCGAGAGAGAGAAATTTTAAAGAATATTCCTTCTGGAATTTGTGTAAATAAGACTTACTTCTTATTTTTCTTTATTCTACTGGAACTGTCTTTGGAACCGTCCTTGGGAGCCTAGAATCCTGGATCCAACCACTGTAACTGGAGGAACGATGATTTCTTCTTGTTAATTTGACACTGATAATCCAAATGTTTATTGAGGAGGAACGTACCGATAAACAGTCACGTGTACGATTTCACTTATTATTACAATTTTACTATCGTACATTCTATTTCGTATAATCAATACTTTCCAAAACATGTTCTTTATGCAAGTTTTATTGTGAAATCTTTTATTAGTTTTACATCTTTAATATTATAAATAAATAAATGTAGCTGGTCACAGGACGTAACACCTCCCCCCTTAAATTTAAACACGGGGATGCAATGACCGTGTTTGAACTTTTAAAAGAATTAAGTTAAACATTCGTTTTCGATTAAAATTCTTGTTAAGATTGAAATTTTCATTCAAATGACTCCAGGCTATTCTTATCGTCCGTAGTTTACATTGATACTTGATACACGGAAAAAATTTGTCGCTTAAAATTTAACAGACTATTCGAAGAGTCGTGGACAGAAAGTAAAATCGGAGAAAGTCTTGTAAGGTTTCAATGACTTTTAGGAAATAGTAGAAAAAAGTCGAATAACTTTTAGAAAACCAGGTCGAAGAAAGAAAGTCGCGTATTTACTATTATAAAAGTATTTTAAACACTAAATGATCTTTTCTAAGAAGTAGTGAAAAGTTTCATAATCTTTGGTACATTGAAGAATTAGTTCCGAGTAAGTATATGTTTACCTTGATAAAGTGTATTACGTCAAATTTGAAATTTATCTATTATTTTAGATTTGCCTTCAAACTCTGAATGTGATCGAAATATTTTACACAAGTCTCCATGACATGTATCGGCTATGCGGGTTAAGGCGTGCGATTAGAATTAGGTTAGGATGCGTGCGTGCGTGCGAGCGTTCGATTCTCGGTACTGCGAAGTGTTTATAAAAAATTGCGTTTCTGTAATGTACAGTGTTAAATATAATGGTAAGTTCATATTAGGATTATATAGGTGATGTAAAAGTGAAAAATAATTAACTATATAAGTGCAGGATCATATCACAGAAAATAATATTTTCCTTTTAACACTGTTCAAAATTTTCTTCGACTGTCAGTTAGACTCTCGATGCCTGGTTTAGAGACAATGGAACCCAACCCACGGTGTTTTAAATTTTCCGCGACTGTCACTTAAACTTTCAAATTTACGTTTTACATTTTCAGCGACTATCTATCATATTCTTCAATAAGGAGGCTCATAATATTTAGTAGACTTTCTAACCTATCCACGAGTATTACACAAAGTCGATGACTTTTTAACCCTTAAGGGAGTATGGTGGATAAAACTATTAAAAATGAGAATTACTTGTAATTTTGACAGAACGCGTATTATAGCTTACTTAAACTATGGTTCAAATTTTGTGACCCTTCAGAACCTCAAACCCGAGAAATTAATTATTGAAAATAACATGTGATCTTATGGGAAAATGCTGTTTTTTAAGGATTATTTCAAAATGGGAAAATTATGAAAAAAATCTGAGATACGTGGAATTTTTCATAATTTTCCCATTTTTAAATAATTTTTAAATATCTTTATAATTTACAGAAACAGTATTTTCCCATAAGATCACATGTTATTTTCAATAATTAATTTCTCGGGTTTGAGGTTCTGAAGGGTCACGAAATTTGAACCATAGTTCAAGTAAGCTATAATATGCGTTCTGTCTAAATTACAAGTAATTCTCATTTTTAATAGTCTTATCCACCATACTCCCTTAAAGGGCCAAAATGGCATTAACGATACACCGGTCTTTGAGGCCGTGTAACTTATGCTATTCGCGACTGAAAAAATTGAGAGGGACATATTTGTGAAGTGGAAGACGTGCCCTTTCCAATGGCAAATACGAAATTGATCTAAAAATTTATTAATTATGAAAATATTCAGTTTAAAAAAAAAAGCGCGATTTTTTCGATCTTTTTTTTTTTTTGAAAGCGAGTTTTGAAAGGTTCCCCGGTCTTTCATCGACCTGGAACATTTATAACCGGTGGAATAAATGTCTGAACTTTAAGAAGGTGTGGTTCAGAGATTAATTTTTCACTTTAGTCTTTACAAAATGGCGCCCGAATTACAAAATTTTCACGAATAAATTCAGGATTGTTTTTGTCAGAAGATACGAACAAACCAAGGAAATTACTGAGAATGAAAAGTTCTTAGAATCACTCCAAGAATACGTTTGAATTCTTTCAAAACGTTTCGAGCAACTTTTCAATTTTGGAAATAGCATAATTTTTTTAAAATAAAAAAAATGCTCAAATCAACCCGAAAAATTTGTTTGTATTCCTTGACCAATTTTAAGAACTTTTTATTCTTGGTAATTTTCGCTATAATTCTATTGCTTTCAAGAAAAAAATTCTCAATAACCTCGAAAGTACCGCAGTATTGAGAATTTTTTTCTTGAAAGCAATAGACTTATAGCGAAAATTACCAAGAATAAAAAGTTCTTAAAATTGGTCAAGGAATACAAACAAATTTTTCGGGTTGATTTGAGCATTTTTTTTATTTTAAAAAAATTATGCTATTTCCAAAATTGAAAAGTTGCTCGAAACGTTTTGAAAGAATTCAAACGTATTCTTGGAGTGATTCTAAGAACTTTTCATTCTCAGTAATTTCCTTGGTTTGTTCGTATCTTCTGACAAAAACAATCCTGAATTTATTCGTGAAAATTTTGTAATTCGGGCGCCATTTTGTAAAGACAAAAGTGAAAAAATAATCTCCGAACCACACCTTCTTAAAGTTCAGACATTTATTCCACCGGTTATAAATGTTCCAGGTCGATGAAAGACCGGGGAACCTTTCAAAACTCGCTTTCAAAAAAAAAAAAAGATCGAAAAAATCGCGCTTTTTTTTTTTAACTGAATATTTTTATAATTAATAGTTTTTTAGATCAATTTCGTATTTACCATCGGAAAGGGCACGTCTTGAACTTCACAAATATGTCCCTCTCAATTTTTTCAATCGCGAATAGCATAAGTTACACGGCCTCAAAGACCGGTGCATCGTTTATGCCATTTTGGCCCTTTAAGGGTTAAGCGACAAATTTTTTCGGTGTAGGTTAATAATCATGTTTTTGCGGATACATTGAATTTGAAACATTGAATTTAATACATAGACTTTTTTTGGCACAATTAATAATGATTACATTGATGATGATTAAAATTTAAAAATTGTCATACAATGAAGCTGTTTTATATGATTACAAGATATATGGATACATTGTTTTAAATATTTGGAGAAAGATAATTCTAAATGAATACAATACAAAATATGGATTAGAAACTTCTGAAAAGTTTAATTTTATGAGATTTGTTTTGTATATATTTTCCTTCATTAAAATTCGATTAGTAAGACTAATGAAGTAAGATTAATGAATAATCTCAATAATTTGATATATATATCGATATATCTAAACATGATTTCTTGAAATGCCATTTAGTTTAAATGTAAAAGGAACATCTATTACACATACATCATTTTTATTATTTTTTAATCTTTGCTTTGTTATTTTTATGAATGAATCTGCATACATACACATACGTAATTCGTTTTATTTTCATTTCTATCCAAAAATTCAGCATATGTTTCGATTAAAAATTACTTTGTCTATAAATTATCAGTTACATACATATTGATATAAGTGAATTTGATAATAAGATATAATTAGACGTATAAATATTTTATTTATTAATATGTATTCGTAAACATACTTTATTTCGCATTCCTAAATTTAAACAATCTAACATATTTTGATTAAACATTATTTTCTTAATAGAGCTCTGATGATTATACATATTGGTGTAAGCAAATGTAATTACAATATCAAATGACCTTTATTACACAAATAAATATTTTTATTTGTTATTTTTTTATTTTTATTTCATTTTTTAAATAATTCAATACATGCTTTACTCAAACATTTATATATTTGTAATACATATATCTTTGTTATATAACATAGTTTCTATAAACTTTTCTGCATACATGTTCCTAAAAGCATTTAAAAATATCGAAATTTTAGCGAAATTTGTTTTGATAGTGATTGAATATAATAAATTGATTCCAATATATTTTCACGCAGATTACTTTGTGAATTAGATTATATAATTTCATGAAAGAGAAAAAATTTCTTATATTTAAGTCGCATTCATGATAGTCACGTGACGTGACACCTCCCCCCTTTTGTTTGAACATGGGGATGAAATCGACATGTTTGAACTAACTCAATTTTCACTTATATGCTTCATTTTTTTACATTCTCATCATGGATGAGAAGGTATTGGTTTTATGTGAAAAATGACTTTTGAAATTTTTATCAAATCTTTACGTTTTGAGACCCCCTGAGTCAGAAAAAACGGTTTTTACGAAAGTGTCTGTCTGCCTGTCTGTCTGTCTGTCTGTCCGTCTTTCTGTCTGTCTGTCTGTCTGTCTGTCTGTAGGTCGTGTGCAGCATAACTTTTTGAAAAAATCAAAAATTTCAACACTGGTTTTTGATAGTGCTCATAAATCTCTACAAATTATCCTGATAACATTTTTTGATTAAATCAAAATTAAAAATGTTACAGCATATTCAAATTCGAAAAAAGTCAATATCAAAATTCCATTTTCCAGTTAAATTATACGAGATACGAAAAGACGTTATGATAAAATATTATTGAATGCATAAAGACCTACAAATTTGAATTGTAACATTTTTTCATAAGATGCATATTTTTCGTTTTAATTAAAAAAAAACTATTGAAAATCCAAAATTCAATTCTTTAACAATAATATGTAAAATACGAAAAAAACGTAAGAATACAAAGTTGTTCGTTTCAAAAAGATCTACAAATTTTGTATGACGCAGTTTCTGGTAAAACATATATTTTTCGTTTTAATTCCAAAAAATACGTTTAAAATTCAAAAATTCCATTTTTTAGACAAAATATGTGAGATACAAAAAAAAACGTTTATCTGGAAAATTGTTTGCCTAAATGAGGTTTACAAATTCTCATTGAGACATTTCGGGACAGGATGTATATTTTATGTTTTGATTTTTAATATTTAAAATATTCGATTTTTTTCACCAAAATATGTGAGATACGAAATAAGCGTTGTTCTGTAAAATCGTTTCCTTAAATAAGGTCTACAATTGTTTTTTTATTTTTGAGAGATTTGGAAGAAAATAAATTATTTTAATCATGTAATTTATTAAAAAGTTACTGAAATGTACACTGAGAGAAAGTATTAGTCGTGGTTACCCATTTTTTTTTTGTAAAAAAGGGTCACAAGTATGTTTTTTTGTTCTGTATCATCTAAACACCTTATTCCTTACAGCTAGCTTCACTGAGTAGCAATGATTAAAATTTTTGGTAAAATTTACAAAATCCGATTAATCGTTCTATTTTGTAGCCAGGACTATTTTCATGTATTTATACATTGTATCGATCTTATAATAGAAGTTACCAATACGTTTTTGTAAAACTTACTAATAGCGTTAATTGTTATTACTATTTGTCCAGTTTAGTTATTACAAAAATATATTTTTCTGACGTATAGCGTAGAATCGTTGTCTTGAAAACTATTCTAATAAAGTAAGTTGGAATTGATAAATTTTTTCATACGTACATGATTAAAATAGTAATCCCAACTTTGAAAAAAATGTTAAATTTAACAATTTCTGTAAATGGTGAGTTACATTATAATTATTTAACTTATGGGTTGAAAAGAGATTAAACAGCAGTTTGAGGAATTTACATTTTTATTTTTGTATAATATTTTCCAGACGGACGTAAAAAAATACTTAGAATTAATTTACATGTAACATTTTTCATAGGAGCATTTTTATAATTACTTAATATTATTAATGAACAAATTCTCATAGACTAGATAAGTAACAAACATATGCAAATAAGATATCTTGCAGAAAAACGATAAATATTTTATTCCTTGAAACACGAAAACAAATTGAAATTACCCAATCCTAAATTAATCCATATTAGTGTCGAAGCTAGTGTAATATTTTTCATTTTTCATGAAAACTAAATTTTGTGGTTTCAAAAATGACAATGACTGGAAGACACAAAATTCATAAACTTCTTTTTCTTGCAATTGAAAACTTTGTAAGTGATAGTCAGCAGCGATGGAGGAAAAAATTTTCACAGAAAAAGCAAAATTTGAAGTGTCTGTCGAACTATTACTTTTTTTTTAAAGACGTTGACGATTTTTCCATATTTAAGAAATTCCCCTGATGCCATTTTAACAACAGTGCCAATTTTATAAGTATATTTTCCAAAATAAAACTTTTTATTTAATAAAAATGATCAAGAACCTCGTCTTTAACTGTGATAATTGGTTTTTCGAAATTTGACTAGAATTCTGCATATTCAAACTCGTTTTTGAATCCAATATTGTCGAGGAAAATTTGAGACGAATGAAGCTGACTTTTCAACGCTATTGTATATGGTTAATTTATTCTATTGGATGAAGTTTGGGCTCCTTGTTTAAGGGGTCGATGCTTAGCTTCAAATCGAATTGTTGACAATTGACTTAAGGGACCAACAATCGATGCTACTAAAGAATAGTGTAATAAGTTGTAATATTTCGCTTTAAGTGTAGTACCGGTTAATTTGAGAAATAATTCATGGTGTTTTCGAATTAATTCTTTAAGATCGTCAATATCATTTTGAAATATACTTGATTTCAAGCATAATATCGTTATACTTCTCATTTACCAACTTCGTGTAATGTCCAGTCAGATAGTCCCCAAGGATTTCACATTAAACTTTGTCATCTTTTCCTGATAAATGTCTTTTAGTTTACAAATACTTCACACGTTGAGATTGCACCAACAACTTTTTTAATTGCTGTAAGAAAGAGAAAATAAAACATTTCATGTATTAAAAAATTGTGGGTATGAACAAAAATCGTACCAAACCAGGTTCTCGTGCCCTATTTGAATCGTCATGTAATAAAAAATTATAATAAGTTCTCTTTGTCAATAAATATTTAATTTTATTAATAAGGAAATTATTGATTATTTAATTGAAGAGAACCGCAAACTGTACTGAGCTTGCAACTGGCAAAAATTTATTTAAGTGTAAAAATTGACATGCATAACGGAAATTGTGGGGAACAATGTATCTCGGTTGAGAAAAAATTTGTAGCGATGTCCAATTGGTTTTATGATTTTGGCCACATCCGATTCGGAAAGATGAAGACAAATTTCCCCGTCAATTTTTTCGCCTGTCAAAATCCAACAATTTTTTTCAAAACAGTTTTTTTCAATGCATTTAGAGGGCTTAAATGCCAATGCCAACTAAAAAGAATTTTATGATTGTAAATATTTGTGTAATTACAGCTCACTTTCAAAAGCTGCAATGTATTCTTCCAGGTCCCATTTTTTAAGACAATCTTTAATCAAATTTTGGTGGAATTCAATTTCGGCTGGAACAGGGCTTGCAAGCATTTTTCACAAAATTATTGAATTATCTAAGAATTGCAATCTGTAATATCTAATTTATATATTTATTTGCTCAGAATGAAATTGTAAAGGTTAATCACGATGATTCAACTCTTCTCATTTCGATGAAAAACAAAAACAAACTTGACTCTTCTAAATTTCATGGGTATTACACACAGTAGGCAGGTTAAATCTAATTCGTCTGTACAATTATTTCTTAAAGTTTACTATTACCGAAGAATTGCAAGTTATATTTAGCAAACGAAATATTGCAAGTAGAAATAAAATATTTATATTTCTCAAACTAAATGAATTTTATCAATTTTACAAAAAAAATTTAGTCGCATACATAGTTCCATGGACTTTTGAATATTGGTAAGTTTTAAAAAATGTTTAGTACCGCTAACTAAAAATATATAGTTGTGACCTTTTAGTCAGCACAACTAATGGGATTTCTCTCAGTGTATACAGAAAATCGAGCGCGAAGCGCGAGCGCCATGATGAGAATGTGTTCCTTAAGGCTGATAGAGCCTTAAGTAAATTGAATTTCCTGTTTCACTTAAATTCAAAAAGAAATTGAGTGACTTTGAGAAAATGTGTAATTCACATCATCTGTAATATTATTATAAAATTGGTTTGAGCTTCAGTATCAAATTATAAGAAATAAACTTAAATGTATGCGAAGAGGACAAGACCGAGCGCGAAGCGCGACGATCGAATCGCGCGCCCTAGGCGCGCTCAAACTTGCGAGCTGCGCGCAAAGCGCGCGATGAGAATGTGCTCGCGAAGCGGGCAGATTTTTTTTATTAAGAATGTGTCACATTGCGTCATTACATTTTTTATTCGCTTTTAACTGCCATTAATTCCACAAATTTTTTATTACGCTTCGGAGCAGTACAATTTACTGGTTCGTGATCTCTTTGATAACAGCGCTTACATGTGCCATTCCATTTATACAATATAACTTTTTCTGATTCATTTTCCATAGGTTTTTCGAATTTAATTTCAGGTTCTTTTTGTTTGCTAAACAAATAGTCCTTATACAAAGATTCTAATAACTTATGTGCTGAACCCTGTTCAGATGCTTTTTTTATTTTTGACTTTTCTCCTATACTTATATACGTTCTTGAATCTTTTTGAATTTTACATGTTGCTACAAATATTGGGGTATGATTTGACGAATTACATTGAATAACTTCAAATATTGGATCGTCAAAGTCATATTCTAAGCTAATCTCGTATATGGTTTGAACTGGACTGTTAGTAACTGTAATATTTCTTTCTTCGACATTGTCTTCCATTTCCTGAAACAAAATTTTTGTTTTCTTTGAAAATGTTTACAATACTATTTAAATATTATATTTGTAAATTTCTGTTCTTCTTTTAATTTCCTATCTCAATTTTATCAAATTAATATAGCACATCCAAATATTATTTATTAAAATTTTGAAGCTTATGTGTTTGTTATTGATATAAAAGAATGATTTTCTCTATCAATTTGATCTCGATATTATTGAGTACAGTCCGGAAATTATGTGCTTTTCACTCATTTAGACATTATTCTACAGTTTCTGGCATTTTCTGATACAATCTAGACATTTTTAATATCATTACTGATTAAAATAGTGATTTTATATTATTAGAAAGAGGAGACATGACCAACCTCGGACTGTGTAAAATTGTAATCCTTATTTATTGATCTTGATAACGTTTCGATGACTAAATCTGATCCTCTTCAGATCATCGCACATTAATTGAATTGAAATTTCTTTTAATCTGTCATTACAAACTTTAAAAAAAATTTTAAATTTAAAAATTTATATAAATTAGGTGCTTCAGTTTTACCTTTCCAACTTAATTCAAATATTTTGATACAATTCTTAGGTTTATACGCCCTGTTAATAATTCGAATAGTGATTTTGACTTAGATTATGTATTTCTTATATTTTGCAATTGATTTGAACAGTGATTTTTGATTTGCATAATCTAAGTATTATTTTAATATAATTCAAAAGTTGAATACGTTATTACTGATTTAAGTAGTAACTTTTGTAGAGTCTGAGTATTATTTTGGTATATCTTAAAAATTTGAATACGCTTTTACCAATTAAAGCAGTAACCTTTTATGAGATCTAAGTATTATTTTGGTATACCTTAAAATTTCGAATACTTTGTTACTGATTCAAGTGGTAACTGTTTGTATGGTCTGAGTATTATTTTCATATAATTTAAAAAATTGAAATGTTTTGATACTGTTTTAAACAGTAACTGTTTTAATGATTTAAGTGTTATTTTTATATAATCCAAAATTTGAATACTTTATTACGGATTTAAATAGTAATTTCCTTGATGATCTAAGTATTATTTTAATGTGATTCAGAATTCAAATAATTCTTTACTGATTTAAGCAGTAATTTTTGGATGATCTAAGTATAATTATAATATGACTCAATATTTTATTTTTGATTTAAACAGTAAAAATTATTCTGAATAATCTACAAATTATTTAAATATTCTTCGTGAATTTGATTCAAACAGTGATTTTTAACTTTAACTTCATATCCCGAATTTATTCTACCAATATGGTCTAAGTATTGCTCAATGCAATCTAGACATTTATATGCTGGTTGAAAGCGTTGCAGTAATTCTGTTTCAACTCCGCCATTGCCGGTCCCAAGCCCGGATGAGAAAGGAGGAGGGGTTACACGGTCATCAACATGACACGACACATTCACAGCAACACTGAACACAACACATACAAGACCTGAGAATGCGTTTTGCGGGCGGGCAGGGTCTCGCCGAGACGAATGCATGAGGCCAAGCACGGAGCAGACGCGTCCTGCAGCCCTTCAATATTAGTAGCCGCAAGAACTCTGCCAGCAGCAGGGCTGTCGCCGTCAGGATGGCCGCCAAGGGAGGCCTATAGACAGGCCACGACGGTTGCTCTGCGACCTTCAAGCGCGTGAGGACGCGGTGTGGAGCGAAAGCATCAGGGGATCTTGAACAGGTTCCTTGATGCCGAATAAACAAACACGGGGTGAATGTGGGGGGCCCCTTAATCGGGGTATCGCCCCAAATGCGCATGTGGCGTTGACGCTGAACCTTCCGCGTGTGCTCCTGCAGTCTCACCACAATCTCATGCACGAGATCGACACCCACACACACCAGAATGAATGGAATGCTGAGTGAATGGGGCTGCGGCCGGCGCCTGGTGGATAGTCCTGATAGACTAGCCAAGAGAGGAGTAGTAGCTTCTCGACCAGGGTAGGACGTGATGTCAGTACCTCACCTCTGTGGAAGTAATATGGGTACCCGTAAGTCCCTCCGGTGTCCGGCCGCGAAGGGCAAAGATCCCGTGAAACCACATGTTAAACTGGAAAAACCGCTCACGAGCCTACTGTATGGAGCCAATTTCAACGTTGAAATCTTGGATGCACTATAGCAGCCAACAAGGACTTGGGTGCTTCTCCAAAAGTTGAAGGAAGGACATCCTTCAGCTCCTGAAGGAGCAGAGTAAGAAGATGGAGAGGTTAGCCAGGGCCCGTAGTGTTATCCAACAGAGAATGCTGAGGAATAACCCTGGCTTTGTCAAAGATAGCGTAAACGAGGCCACAGAGGTGTTGAGCGGAATGCTCAACACCCATAAATGCCTTCTAGAAAGCGCTCTGCGTCTCTGGGAGATACCCCAAAAAAGCCGACAAAGGGGGAGAAGAGGGTTTCTCCTTCTCCTCTCGAGGATCAGCTCCCCAAGAAAGGAAAAGGCGGAACATCGCCAGATTACGCTGCGGCTACCAGAGGCCAGACCCCACAGAAGGATGGGGAATGGCAGCTGGTGGGGAAAAAGAAAAAAAAGAGATAAAAAAAAAGCAGAAAGAGAAAAAGGAAAAAAGGGTTCCTGTGCCCTCTGTACAGGCCCTAAAGAGAAGGGGAAGTTGCTGAAACGCTCTCCGGCCGCTAGGTCAGGAAATGCTATCAGGATGTCGGCGAAGGACGGTGAGTCCTACGCCGATATCCTGAAAGCCGTGAAGGCCATGGTGGACCCCCAAAATTCGGGAGCGGAGGTCCTTTCCATCCTAAAAACAAGGAGGGAGGAGATCCCCTTCATGCTCAAAAGGGGGGGGGGGACGTCTCGGCCTTGGATAAGGCGCTTGATCAGGCGGTCGGGCAGAAGGCCGATGTTAAGTCTTTGGTCTCGAAGAGGTCGCTAGAAGTTAGGGACCTCAACGAGACCGTCACAAGGGAAGAGGTTTTTGCCGCATTGTGCATCGCGCTGGGCAAGCCAGACCTCGGGAACCAGTGCAGGCTGTACAAGCGGTTCGGCGGTGTACAGACTGCGGTGGTCCGTTTAACCCAGGCGGACGCTCGAAGCTTGTTCGGGCTCGGTAAGCTAAGGGTGGGGTGGATGAACTGCCGCATCTGAGAGCATGTTAAGGTTTCCCGGTGCTTCAGGTGCCCAGAAATTTCTGATGCAGACTGCCAGGGAGGGGGGGGGGGTGTGTTGACATTAGTGAGCAGCGCAAATGGTCCGAAAACTCTGCTGGGTACCAGGATGCATCATGGAGGGCTGGGATCCTTGTTTTGAGCCCTGATTTGAGCATCGGGGATTCCGTGGAGACCGACGCGGGGTTCGTTTGGGTGGAGGTGGCAGGGGTACGTGTGTACAGCTGCTACTTCTCTCCCAACGATCCTTTCGAGATCTTCAAGACCCAGATCATCCTCCTTGTGGAAAGCCTCAGAGAGGCTAGTGGGCGGTCCCTTATCGCGGGTGACTTGAATAGTAAGTTGCCCGAGTGGGGCAAGCCCGTCTGGACAGGAGGGGGATCTTGAACAGCGAGATGGCCGCCGATCGAAAGCTTAGCTTCGGCGAACACCTGCAAATCGCGACTGCCAAAGCCATCCAATGTGAGGCCGCCCTGACTCGGCTCATGCCCAACATTGGTGGACCCAGGGAAGCTAAGAGAAGGCTGGTGGCGAGCGTGGTAAATTTGAAGCTGCTTTATGCAGCTCCGATCTGGACAAGTTCCCTTAACAACCATGCTATCCTGAAGAAGCTGTTCTCGGCACAGAGAGGTGTGGTTATGAGAATTGTCTCAGCATACCGAACTGTGTCGACGAGTGCTATGCTGGTCCTGGCGACCGTCCCGCCAATTGACTTATTGGCGGAGGAAAGGAAAGATACCTTTCAGCTCCGTAAGGAGCTCACCTGCTTAACCAACCTGCAGGAAATCGCTCGCGCGAAGGAGGCCATCCGCAAGGATGAAAGGCGCAGACTCGTCGAGAAATGGCAGACGAGATGGCATGGTGACCAATCCGGGAGATGGACACACCGTCTAATCCCGGAGCTCACCACCTGGCTGGTTAGAAAGCACGGTCAAGTCGGCTTTTACCTGGCGCAAGCGCTTTCAGGCAATAGCTGCTTTAATGCGTACCTGAAGCGCTTCGAGAAAAGAGACGACGAGTCGTATATTCACTGCGGATCCCTTGTGGACAATGCAGAGCACACAATCTTTTTCTGTGCCAGGTGAGGCGTGGGAAGAGAGGCTGTCGGTCGGGAAGTGGGCGCACATCTCACCCCTGACACGATGGTCTCTCTCATGCTCCAGTCTGAACGTATATGGATGCTTATTGAGTCATTCGTCACCCTGGTGATGAAGACGAGGGAGCTCGATGGGCGTGCGGAGCGCGGCAACAACGAGGGCCAATAGAAATCGCATCGGGACTTGCACCTGCGGTCCTACGCCGTGGGCGAACTTGGCTGTCCGCGTTGACCGGGGGAGGAATCGTCTTTTTCCTCCCCAGGTTGTCACGGCTAGTCGGTCTGCCTAACGGGCGTGTGGCCGCGGATGGGAGTTCCGGGCGAAGGGATGATGGAAGAATCGTACGCGACATTAAGCTGGAACCAACCACCCGTGAAGTTTAAAGCCGAAAGGCGGTTCCACGGGTGGTGTTTTGGTTCGAGAGAGGGGGTTTTTGTTTCAAACAGGTATGTCTCAGTGATCCCAGATCGTGGGAGCTGGCGGCCCCCACCACGCTCCCATGTGGGAGCACACACAATCAAGCGCGCCGTGTCGGTGTGTCCCCCACTTCCTCGCTTCGATTTCACGCTTTCGTCTGTTGAGCCAAGATCGAAAATTATGTTTCTGTCGACTTCGTGTCAAAGTGGCGCGAAGCAGACGACAAATTTAAAATCACCAAATTTATCATTTAGGATATTACCTTTCTTTCTTTGATATTTCCAAAAACATTCACTTAAAATGAATATCTAAACATTTTATTTTAAATTTTAGGATGATTTAAAGACTCAAAAGATGATTTTCTATTAAAATTTAAACTCAATAAATTTTCAAAGTTTCAAAACAAAATATCAATTTCAATATTTTTTAGCTGTGCAAATCAAATAGTTCAATTAGAAAATTATGTAGAGAATATTATATATTAAGGAATGGTAAAATATGATATTGTAGTTTAAAAAATAAAATATTAAAATACTTAAGTAATACATAAATTATATCTAGTTATACACTCGAAATTATACGATAGAGTTTCTTCTTTGGTACGAGGCAAGATTGAAAAAAATTTCATTCAAATAAAATACTCAGAAAACTTTTTAAAATACGTAATATTATTCACATATGAATTTTATTATAAAACTGTGAATAAAAGGTTTCAGTATTCAAAAAACCAAAATCACATCTAAATTTGCATACGAAATTACACTTTACGATTTCTCTTATATAAAATACAAATATTTATTTCAAATAAAATAGTTTTTAAAAAATTTTGTAGTACGTGAATCAACTATATCAATTAAAAAATTAAATGGAAAATTGATTTCAAATTAATTAGGAGCAGTCGACCGGCAATCGAAAGACCTGGGCTCAAATTCCAGCACAGTCGAAAGCGTCTTTTTTTCCACAGAAAGATTTACAAATTCTTTAATATTTAAATGGAAAATATTTTTTTTTAAATAAGAAATTAAGGTTAAAAATCTACATTCCTAATTACATGGTGATAGTAGATGAAAATTCTATACGATGTTGTTGCTAATAATTGGCTTTAGGGTCCAGAAAGGATAACTCAGGAAGTCACATACTTTCAAACATTCCAAATCTAATTGGAGTCCTCATCAGTGATCTTTATTTCTAATATTTTAAAACAGTGGATAAAATATTACACATATGATCCCTATTTTGAATTAAACTTCAAAATGTAAAATATCGTGAGAAAATTTACATAAAATTGTACAGAAAACATTGGTAAATTATCTAAAAACTTCCTTAGGAATAAAAATAAATTTCTAGCACATAACTCTGATGTAAATCAACTAAAAAGTAGTATATATTTGTGTCTAAATGCTACTGATGATATAGATGTAAGTACATATGTAGTATAAAATTACAAAGGATTATTTATGAAAATTAGCT
This sequence comes from Diplolepis rosae, assembly GCA_030998225.1. Classification (NCBI taxonomy): domain Eukaryota; kingdom Metazoa; phylum Arthropoda; class Insecta; order Hymenoptera; family Diplolepididae; genus Diplolepis; species Diplolepis rosae. The sequence goes on from JAPYXD010000456.1 coordinate 73,336, forward strand.
TAGAATTGCTAATACGAATTCTACACTGTTAGAATTTTCTACCGCAATTTCCTAGAACATGTAAGTGGAGTTTTATTCAGCTACAGCCTCCCAAAATTTAGACAGAATTTCAGGAAATTCTGTTACTTTTTAGTAAATTTATAAAAACAATTTTTTTTATTAAACTTCAGTTCCAAAGTGTTGAATATTCTGTATATGTTTACCTGGAAATACTGATACTTGTAACAGGAATAATTTTACGTTTTGGTAACTGAAGTTCAATGCACTCACATGCAACTGAAAATTCATCCACATGCAATTGAAACTCAGTTACAGTTACACAATTTTATGATAATTTTATAAAAGTTCTGTTACAGTTTGGTAGTTTTTAAGATACATTTTTTGAAAATTCAGTTGAGCTCTATAATATTAAGAAAACTTTGTTTTTATGTATATATAAAACTTCAGTACATTTTTTCCAATTTCAAGTTCTCATTTAACGTTTTAGTGGCTTATACACGGAGAAAAAAAAACTGTTGAATCAACAGATGTCATCTGCTGGAATAAGGACAGTAGATTTTTTTTGTAATATTTACAGACTTTTCTGTTGGATTCACAGATTGTTTGTAAACTCAACAGATGAACCTGTAAAATCTACAGAAATGTCTGTTAGAATTACGGATTTCTCTGTTTTCTTGAAATCTGCAATTCTAACAGACATGTCTGTAGATTTTACAGGTTCATCTGTTGAGTTTACAAACAATCTGTGAATCCAACAGAAAAATCTGTAAATATTACCAAAAAAAACTGCTGTCCCTATTCCAGCAGATGACATCTGTTGATTCAACAGTTTTTTTTCTCCGTGTATGATAGACTTTTTAATGAAAAAAGAAATGCTTTACACAAAGGCAAAATTTTCTAATTGATGCAGTTGATCAAATTTTCAAACCCAAAATATTTTTTAATTAATATATTGATTTAAGTCTTCAAATATTTATTGACTTTGAATTTTACTGAGAATTTTCCAAGAATTTCACATAATCTTAAAAATGTTTTTATTAGGCGAATATTTTTACAAATAGCAATAAAATTCCATAGTCAATAAATGTTTAAAATTTCAAGTTGAGGTATTGATTGTAAATTCAGTAGCTTTGTTAGTTAACTATTTTAATCAGAAAATTCTTCATTTTCGTAGATTTTTCAATTTCTTAATTAAAAATTTATGCTTAGGCCACAAAAACGTGAGGTGAAAATTTTGAATCACCAGTTACAATTTCTAGGCAACAGAAATTTTAATTCGATTGTGTAGGGTCCTAGCTGTTTGATAAAATCGATTAAAAATTTTGTAGATGTACAGGGGTTTGAACTCGCATTTGCTGCATATCAGCCAATCACCTTGATCATTCTAATACGATCGTTATTGAATACTATTAATTTACGGACATTATATTATTAGGACGACATGTTTTTCCAAATTTCTGAAAAAAGATTATTTATACATTGCATTCAAAGAAATATTTTTCAGATTTGGCTACAATCTTGCATACAATGTTATTTATTATATAATTAGAACTATTTTTTTTCGCATTCGTCTTATTGCATATTTTTGAAAAAATGGATCAGCACCTGATTACTGACAGGGCAAAACAGCTAGGGCCCTATCACAATCGAATTAAATTTTCTGTTGCCTAGAAATTGTGGCTGATGATTCCAAATTTTCACCTCACGTTTTTGTGGCCTATGCATAAATTTTTAATTAAAAAGTTGAAAAAATCTACGAAAATGAAGAATTTTCTGATTAAAATAGTTAACTAACAAAGCTACTGAATTTACAATCAATACCTCAACTTGAAATTTTAAACATTTATTGACTATGGAATTTTATTGATATTTGTAAAAATATTCGCCTAATAAAAACATTTTTAAGATTATTTGAAATTCTTGGAAAATTCCAAGTAAAATTTTAAGTTAATAAATCTTTGAAGCTTTAAATTAATATATTAATTAAAACATGTTTCGGTTTTACAAATTTGATCAACTGCATCAATTAGAAAATTTTGCTTATGTGTTTGCTTTTTTTCATTGAAAAGTCTATGCATATAAGCCACTAAAACGTAAAATGAGAACATTTTTATCTACTATCACCATGTAATTAAGAAAGTAGATTTTTAACCTTAATTTCTTATTACTTATTTTTTTTAAATAAAATATTTTCCATTTAATTTTTTAAATGATATAGTTGATTCACGTACTACAAAATTTTTTAAAAACTATTTTATTTGAAATAAATATTTGTATTTTATATAAGAGAAATCGTAAAGTGTAATTTCGTATGCAAATTTAGATGTGATTTTGGTTTTTTGAATACTGAAACCTTTTATTCACAGTTTTATAATAAAATTCATATGTGAATAATATTACGTATTTTAAAAAGTTTTCTGAGTATTTTATTTGAATGAAATTTTTTTCAATCTTGCCTCATACCAAAGAAGAAACTCTATCGTATAATTTCGAGTGTATAACTAGATATAATTTATGTATTACTTAAGTATTTTAATATTTTATTTTTTAAACTACAATATCATATTTTACCATTCCTTAATATATAATATTCTCTACATAATTTTCTAATTGAACTATTTGATTTGCATAGCTAAAAAATATTGAAATTGATATTTTGTTTTGAAACTTTGAAAATTTATTGAGTTTAAATTTTAATAGAAAATCATCTTTTGAGTCTTTAAATCATCCTAAAATTTAAAATAAAATGTTTAGATATTCATTTTAAGTGAATGTTTTTGGAAATATCAAAGAAAGAAAGGTAATATCCTAAATGATAAATTTGGTGATTTTAAATTTGTCGTCTGCTTCGCACCACTTTGACACGAAGTCGACAGAAACATAATTTTCGATCTTGGCTCAACAGACGAAAGCGTGAAATCGAAGCGAGGAAGTGGGGGACACACCGACACGGCGCGCTTGATTGTGTGTGCTCCCACATGGGAGCGTGGTGGGGGCCGCCAGCTCCCACGATCTGGGATCACTGGTATGTCTAGACCCGTCCTAGGAGAGTCCTGTACAACGTCTATAAAAGATTTAGCCATTTTTCCTCTTCACCAAGAAAAAAAAAAGTGATTCTGTTTCACAGAGTTGGCAATTTGTTTTTAATAATTCCTCTTTTACTATTGCGTGCCAATAATTTTTAAGTTCGTAATTGAAGCGAAAAGGGATATGTAACTGTACATAGCATGATTCGCAAATTTTAAATGTTTTAATTTTGTGAACGTATATTTTGATTACTTCTGGTAATAAAGAAATACATGAACAATTTAAGAGGATTTGATAAGATCTAGGATAATCTTGTGGGCAAATGCCATCAATATATTTTGGAAAATCTGATGAAGTGTTTTCACTTATTGGGGTCATTATTGTATAAAATGTGACTTCGTAGGTTTGCAATGATTCCTCTTTTTTTTAAATTTTTATAATTTTGTTCAATTTCTATTTTTTCAAAAGTGTATTTAATGTAAACAATCGTTAATTTGAAGCAGTTTAATTATTTAATCAACCAATGTAATTATTTAACTAATTTAGAAATATTTTAATATTTTGAATGAAGGAGGTGTATAGGTTTATTATTTTCTAAGAAGGTTATAAATAATTATAAAAGTAACAGTTTTAATGAAATCTCAAAATTTATTAAATAGGCAGAAGAAAAAACCTTTTCTGATATTAATAGGAGTTATAATATAATCATTCATCATTCATTTTGATTTTCATTGAAGTCAATTTCTTCTTCCTCTTCAACTCCTTGTCCGCCCACAATTGTATTTTCTTCTTCAACTCCTTCTTCGTTTTCGCTTTCGCTTCCAACATGGTTTTCGCCTTTCATTTTTGCCACGTTGCCTTCAACTTCTGATTTGCGTTCATCTTCTTTATAGCTGTCACTATCGGCATGAAGAATAATTTCATCTTCCGTTTCTTCCCCTTCTTTGTCTTCTTTTTCCGCTTCTTCCTTTTCTTCTTCCGCTTCTTTCTCTTCATTTTCCTCTTCTTCCTCTTCATTTGTCGCTTCTTCCTCTTCATTTTCCGCTTCTTCCCCATATCTGTTCGTAGAGTCTCCAAGTCGTTTTTCTGCAGCTTTTCGGTCTTTTCTTTTAAGATCAGATATCTTTGATCTAATATATGTACGAACTTTGTCTAGTTCTTCATCGACAATTATGTCATCGACTTTAAGCTTTTCACTTAAGTAGTATTTGAAAATATCTAAAAAGAAATGTCAATTATTGAAGAAATATATATAAACGTTAAGGCCATGGATCAATCGTACCACGTGACTAAATTATATATTTATTCGTTCATGTAACATAACTTTTTGAATTTACAATGTATCTTTCTGATAATTTGGGAAACGTAACAAAAAATAATAAAGCATGTCTGTTAACTTCTTTTTAGCAAAAATTTTGAACAAAATTCGAAAACTTATCGACAATTACAGTTCACTGTAAAATTTTTTGCAAAATTTTCACTCATACAAAGTTGACAGACGTTCTCTATCATGTTCTGTAGTATTTTCCAAATTTTCAGGAAGATATTTTGTAAAAGAAAAAAGTTGTCTTACACGAACTTTTACAGGAATTTGCTCACGTGATCTGGTTGATCCATGGCCTTAATAAGAAAAATATATTGCAAGAAGAATTTTTGTACGCATACTACAAACCTTTTAAGCACAAAATCTTTTCATTGTCCAATTTATATTGCGGTTTTGTCAACGCCTTATTACGATTAGACCCTTTTCCAGTAATCATAGCATTCTTTAACGTGTATTGTATCCAAATATGGCTACCGCTAAGTTTTTAACAATTTGCGCGTAAGTCTTGACATGATCTACGCTACATTTGAAATTGTCATATCCCATCCACTTATCCCTGCCAATGCAAATCTAAAAGGGAAATGAAAAAATAAGTAATAAGTATAAAACCATCACAAATTATTTCTGAAAATTTTGTACTACTTTCGGGTTTATTCAACAATGTAAATTTTTTGGGAATAACGCGAAATCAAATGAACGCTTGGGTCACAAATTTGGGCCCCCGTGAATATAAAAATTTATTATAAAAATTTCTGAAATTATCATGCAAGTGAAGTTATTCAGAGGGAATGAAAAGAATTTTTCTTACTACCCTAGTCGAAAGTACGTGGTTTCGGCACCAATTTCACGGCAGAAAGTCTAACTTTCATGCATTGGTCAAGCTATATGCGCGCCCTCTATAATAGCGGGAGTAAAAACGTAAATAACCTCAAGCGTCAAAATTTGTCCGCTCTCTGCTATTGTTTATTAGTGGCAATGAGTGAATATTATTTAGAATGTAATAGTAGTGACAGAAGTGTAACAAAAATAAAAATAAAAAAATGAATGATATATCATCTGATGAATCGACAGATGAAGAAGACATTAATAAAAACTTTGAAACTGAAGCTCAATTAATAGTAGAAACTGACACCTTACCCAAAAAGTCCGTTGACAGATACATGCTAGTCTATGATAATTTCCAAAAATAGAAACAAGGAAGTAGAAATCTAAACCTTAATTCATAGGTTTATTTGATGCCTGCCCCCTCGACCAGCAGCACTCGCTCCGCTCGTGCCGCAAATGTCGGGGCAGGCATCAATATATTCCAATGGACACATGCAATTGTTTTCCTACTTTCGACCGGGTAGCAAGAAAAATAGTATACACTACATGGGCAGAAATTTGAGAGCCCTGAACTGCGTGCCATGATGCCCTTGGCTTCGCCTCGGGCATTATGGCGCGCAGTGCAGGAATCTCAACTTTCTGCCCTTGTTATGTAATATACTATTTACCAATCTTCCAGTATCATAAAGTTCTGCAGGTTTTCTCGCCGAATCGTCAGCTTTCTCTTTTCCTTTTTCAACCGTCAGTTCTGTTGTGAGCACTCTAAAACAATATAATTATATTTATCATCATGATGTACTTAATAGTTGTAAATGATCAAAAATTTATGTATGATATAAACCTTAATATATATAACCTTTTACTGTGTCCAGGTGCTCTATCGCTACTCTTTGCAGTTCCCTGTTTAAAGACCTTAATTCTTCCAATTCTTTCTCTTTTCTGATAATCATGATCTTTCTTCCTTCCAATAATCTGTTACTTTCCTCCAGCTCTTTTAAATCTCCTCTGCAGGCCGCATAATCCTGATTTTTTTTTGTCAAAGAAGATATTTTGTCTTGTAAAATCTTTTTTTCTTCCATGCATATATTATTCTGAAAAATTAAATAATTTTTCCACGGTGGAAAAACAAAGGAGTTATAATTTTCAGAAATTGCGGGAAATGATAAGAGGCCAAAATTTCAAGTTTCTTGTACACTCACACACATAGGAATTTGTGGTTGAACGTCAATGACAGTTGTCTGTGAGGAAGAGGATTCCTTGCTATTTATTTTGAAATTCGCAGCTAATGGTAAGGAATTGTCCGCCTTTTTTTTTTCTTTGGTTGAGTTAGTAGTGTTTCGGGCTTCTTGAAATGTTGCATGTCCTTTGCCTTTTCCAACTATGACGAAATATTTCAATGATTCAAGTACTCAACAAACACAATGTGAAAGAAAATCTATGTTTGAATAAGAATTTCTTATTAAACTGAAAAATTTTCATACATGAAACTGTAATATATAATTATAAAATTTGTTGCAAGCATATTATGACGTGGTTTTTGAAACGCGCAGAAAATAAATTCAAATTCAAAATTAGCAGGGTTGAGCAGATTCAAAATATTGATTATATCATTAGCTTAGTAAATTAAAATTTATTAAACTATCAAAATTAAGAATTCTAAAAATATTAGATCATAATTATTTCGGATTTTAAAATATAAAAGGTTAAAGAAAATTAAAAGGTTACAATATGTAGAAAAATGAATTAATTTTATAAATGTCAGAGAAAGCATATTACGCATCTTACCCCTAAATTAGTAGTATCAGTGTTGTCACAAAAGATATTGTAATCAGAGTCGTCGTTCTCAATACCCAGGAAAAAAAAACCGATAGAACGCGCGTCTCTTCGAATTGTGTATCTGTCATTTGCATATTCAGGAAATAAAAATTCAATCGGATGGTAACACTTGGAATCTGCCATTTGTGCGCAATGTTTTAAATCTGCCATTCGACATTGGTTAAATCGTTAAGTGAATAGGGTTGAATAAGACTGATTAACCTCAAATAATTTCTAATGGCAATGTACGATTCATTGATGTTCGCATGAATCGGTTGAAATTCCAAATGAAATGGAAGTCTTAAAAGGTCACTCTGAATAAGAGAAATACAATAAAAACAGAATACGAATTGTATTGTAAACGATTGTTCACTTTAAATACATTATTTTCTATCGGAAATATTGGTTTTCAATCTGTTAATGCTGAAATTCCAGTAACAGATACGCAATTTAGAACACCTCAAAGCCCATGCAAATTTAACGCAAGTGAATGGTTTTTTGTTTCCTGGGTAGTCCTTGGTATAGGTTGGGTATCCATGTTAATGTTTTTCCTCAAAGAAAATAAAATTAAAATTGTTAATTTATTATATGTATTTAATTTTTTGATTTTTATTTAAGGTTGTTATTATTATTTTATGTTGTCTTACGAGTGAGTGATTTTAAGGCTTTTATTGAGGCTGACATTTTTGCTGATAAACACCGTATCTTAAATTGCCAATTTTGCAAATTGCTATGCAATTAAATTTTCTGTTCGAAATTTTTGTTTTGATGTATGAGTACATTGGTTTTTCCATTTAATACAAAATGCAATGTTTTTCTAGTTGCATAGGTATTATGTTTGTATAATCTTCGTATTTACTTTCTGGAATACGTCCATCCGTTACTAGGTAATAAAGGGTTTGTGCTGCGTTTTGTTTTGCTATATCTGTTTGATCTGAAGTGGTTATTATTGTATAATTTTCATATTCGATTGCTACAGTATAGTAGACGGCACCTCTTATTATATGACTAATGGTAGTGTTAAAGTGTGGAAGCATGTTATTATTTGTTTGTTTTATATATTCATATAGATATTCAATAGGTTTCTTGTTTCCTTTGGCTATTTCTTTTTGCGGATCATTTTGTATGGTTGTTTCTAGCAAGTAACAGTTGTTATTGACACTTTATGACGTTAATTATTACAAACGGATAGGATAGGTTGATGGTTCTTCAATATTATTCAGTTGGGCGTGAGGATAAATGTTTGCTTCAGTATGAGTGCGTATATTACCTGTATGGTTGAGTTCTGTGTACAGTGGCGTTTGTACTCCTTGTTGGGGGGTTGAAGGGTTTCCTTTTTGTAACTCCAATGCTGGTTCTCTCACTTGTTCCGTGTTTGTTCCAGGTTTTCCTATATGCAATAAAAGATTAGCTACTGAATCCCAAAGTGCACCAAGAAGATGGATTCACCATCCAAATACACTATGTAGGGCATATCCATGTATGATCGTGTCTGCTATTAGCTAATTCCTCTAATTATTATTATTATTCCTATAAATCCTGCACTTGCTGCACCAAAATTTGTAAATAATGTCCAGAATCTTCCCCAAGCTGTATCAGCTATTTTAATTAAGGTTTCTTCATCTAAGAGGTTAATAAGGATATTTTATGCTTCATATTTGAATGTCCTAGGATTTCTCGTGCTAGTGAGTTTAACGCGTTTGGTTTTTCTGCTGGAAACATGATATGATCTCTTCATTTGGCTAGATCTGCTTGTGATTCAGTTGGTTTTGGAGATAATTTATACCAAACGTCGTTTAAATAATACATTGATGGTAGGAAAATATTACAACTTGTTTCCGTTCCTTTTCCTATTATTATGTGTGTACGAGGGGTAAGAAATAGTGTTTCATTTCCTTTATGAATTGGAAGGTGAAAAAAACATTGATCAGTTTGTCTGAATTTCTCTTCGATGGGAATGCATTTAACTATATGGCGTGTTCCATGGCAAATCGGACGGGTTCAGGACTCCATGTTTCCGATTTCCTTGAAATTTTAAGGATTGATAAACTAACATAAATAATGAAGAAACCCAAAATTTGAGATTATTTCAAGCATTATTTAAAAAGTTATGGGATAAACGAACAAAAAAAAATATTTTTGTTCTTTTTCAATTATTTAAAAACTGATTCTAGGAAAAATTCTGAAAAAATTACACAAACGTATTATTAGATGGCCGATGTGGCAGTATTTTTTGGGAAAATTTTTACTCCAAATTTAATGATAAAAAAAATGTTTTTTTCAGACAAATTGATTTTTTGAAAAAACGCCGCCTTTGAAAAATCTGAAAAAATTCACAGTGATAGCCGCAAGTATTACGCAAATTTTAGGTATGTAATTAAGGTGCGCACTCAAAAATTGTGCGAAATATGAATTTTTTTGTAAAGTGGTGCGCGTGGAATCACGATCTTCGATCGACGGCGTCGGGCGCAAGTTCCACTATATACTTACTATCTGCTTTTTCGAGAACGTTATTATCAAAAAGTGATGGGAAGTGATGATTAATTGTTCAATTATCGCTTTATACTCATAACATATGAATAATGTAATGATTTTTATAATTATACATAAATTATCAAAAAAATAATTTTTTTTGTTATCATGAAAATAAATTAGTTGGTAAGAAATCCACGAGAGTTTATTTTCAAAGAGCAGTTGACATGATTCGACAAAAAAGGAAACATTGTTGTAATCCATACAAAAACAAAAACCGTAAGTGAATATTACGTGATTTTTGACTCTCGATACAAATAGAAATATACTGAAATCATCACGTGCTGATTTATAAATAATTTTATGTGCCTCAGCCGCGGAAACTCGTTTTTCCGTTACAGCTGAGAGTAAAGCAATGTTGTATATTCCGTTACAGAGGAATACAATGTAGAAATTGAACTGCGCATGTGCATTATAGTCTTACAGCGGAACGCAATCTGTTTCTTATTCTTCTTCTTCTTTCTTCTTCTTCGTACAGCGTTAGCACTGACTACTACACAAGACCGATAAAATCAAAATGGCCGGGACTAGTCGCCAATTTGCGCCCGCTTCGTACAACTAGCGCAGCAAACAACTACAATAAGTACTAGATTAGATTCCAATGTACGCATAAAAACTCTTATCCGCACCACAGTCACATAAAATAGAATATGTGCCAATGCACACAATTCGGGACATTGCGAGACTCGCGACAATGCTCGCAGGACTGATCGCGCCTCGGATTCGTCTCGGCTTTGTCTCGACTTCGTCTCGGCTTTGCCTCAGCTACGTCTCGGCTACGCCTCGACTACGCCTTGGCTTCGATCTCCTGCGAGCATTGTCGCTCGTCACGCAATCACCCTCATTGTATGCCTAGGCACATAATATACTATATCAAGCCTCAGCTTAAAAATCATTTTCCTCTTAATAGATTATACTGGCAGCTTCAAATGAAAGCAGTTTAAGGGCATTCCCAGAGCATTTTCTCAATAAATTTAAAGATGTCAAAAAAATGCTCTCCTTTGCAACACATACAGGATAAGAGTTATAAAAGATGAAGTTTTAGAAGAAGGATAGAAAATAATAAGATTTGTTCCTCCTAGCATTTATGTTTTCTTTCTTAATTGTTAAAATTACCAGAAATCGGTGAATGACTCGCAAAATCTTCCTTCTCACGGCCTCCAGGTACCATCCGGTTCAAAAAATCTCTCGAAGACAATAATATTGACGAAAAATCAGAGTCCTTGCGATTTATCACATTCTCATCAACGTACAATTCAAAAAATCACTCTTCATACTTTCTGACGTAAAAAATTTGTTCGTGGATTTATTACGAACACATTTATTTTCATGATAATAAAAAAAATTATTTTTTTGATAATTTATGTATAATCATAAAACTCATTACATTATTCATATGTTATGAGTATAAAGCGATAATTAAACAATTAATAATCACTTCCCATCACTTTTTGATAATAACGTTCTCGAAAAAGCAGATAGTAATAGAACATTAGTGGAACTTGCGCCCGACGCCGTCGATCGAAGATCGTGATTCCACGCGCATCACTTTACAAAAAAATTCATATTTCCCGCAATTTTCGAGTGCGCACCTTAATTATATACCTAAAATTTTGCGTAATACTCGGGGCTATCATTATACATTTTTTCAGATTTTTCAAAAATTTTCAAGATTTTCAAAAATCAATTTGCTCGAACAAAAAATATGTTTTGTTATTAAATTTGGAGTAAAAATTTGTCCGAAAAATGCTACTACATCGGCCATCTAATAAAACGTTGGTGTAATTTTTTTCAGAATTTTTCCTAGTTTCAGTTTTTAAATAATTGAAAAAGAACAAAAATATTTTTCTTTGTTCGTTTATCCCATAACTTTTTCAATAATGCTTGAAATAATCTCAAATTTTGGGTTTCTTCATTATTTATGTTAGTTTATCAATCCTTAAAATTTCAAGGAAATCGGAAACATGGAGTCCTGAACCCGTTCGATTTGCCATGGAACACGCCATATGTACTACTTCTCCTGCAATAATAGACATGTATCCTGGACCTTTCATCAGATCGTAGGCACATTCCTCAGGTGCTTGAGTTGCTATAATTAAGGAATTTTTGAAGATTCGTTGTTCAAGCTGACACTTATAGGTGTCATGATACAATTTACTCATTTCTCCGAAAATGTGTCTTTCGACATAAATGAATTTTGAATTTATATATGTAAAAAGGGCCATATTTTCAACTAATAGTTGTTTATTTTCCAAAAATGTATTCCTCGAGTAGTTTCGAAAATCAATAATTTTGGATGTTCTGTACGTACTAAAACGTAGTTACACAGAGGTTGCATGGCTTTTTGAGCTAAAACTAAAATTATATCATTGGTAGTTAGGGAGTATATAACTTGCGGGTTAAGAGTTGAATTATCATACGTTTTATTTGCTGATCCTTCATATAGCACTGTATATTTTTGAAAATTACAATTGTCGTTGGGTAATGGATTCCGAAAAGTTTGTCCACCTCCTAGTTCATCAGTACACGTAGTATCAGAGAGTGAACAAATTACTTCAGATTTTACATGAATTTTGTCTGTATTTATATTGATTGTTGCTTGGTATTCTTGTAGGGTTATTCTGTATTTTGCATATGCAATAACGTTTTCCCATGTTCCAGAAAGATCAAAATATTGTGATCCTGAGCATTGTCCATTGACTTGTGTAGATCCTGCTAACATTATAGCATGTGAGGAAGTTCTATTGATTTTTAGACCAGTTATTTGTGTATTTAGGGAGACTAAAAATACTCCAGTTTCATGCATTTTGCTACATTGATCTTTAGACACTTCTTGGATGTATTCTCTGTATTCGTTAATAACGGCTGATGTGTGAGAGTGCATTCCACCATATTCAATTTTTCTGTCTACTTCTACTTTACATTGAATAATTTTTGTCAAGGTAAAGTCACTTAATTGTAAAAGTTGAAGGTATATTTTTTCTACTTGTACCTGAGCTTCTGGAATATCGCATTCTCCTACCTCCAGTAAAGACAATGTTGTTATATTCAGGTGATTTTTCCCACAGTCATATCCAATGATGGCGTGTACTGTACCACTCCAAAGTAAAAGGCAAAAGATGTTGTAGATTTTCTTGACTTTTGGTTTCATTATCTGTAAAATTTATTTCTCGATTAGCAGCTGGTAACTGCTAATAAATTCCTCTTTTTTTTCAAAAAAAAGTTATTAAATTTATACTTAGTTGGGCATATCTAGGATGTCGGCTAAAAATTCTTGATCGGATGGTCGTAAGCTTTTTAGTGAATATAATATGCGTAAGGTCCTCTTCTTTTGATTGTTAAAATTATGTCTTTGATTATTTCTGGATTTGTTATATCTGAAGACCAATGTGGTACGTTGCAATCATCATAATTAAATATTTCATTTATGAATAAGTATGGCCATAAGGCTTTCATATCAATTGGACGAACGATTAAATCACATAATAAATCAATGCGTTGGCGATGTTTTGGTTCCATTGTGATCTGCAATCATTTTTATTTAATTTTAATTCTCTTTCCTCTGATTGGTTGTTGGTGGCGTTATACACGAAAGTCTGAGTCTATTAATATTAACGATTTTAGGTTTATTTTTAACTGAAATTTTTATGTTTCCTTTGCCTAATATTTCAAGTACTTCGTATGGTCCTGAGTATTGATTTTCGAATTTCTTTAGTTCTCCACCTTCCAGTAAAAATACACTATTTCCGATTTTAAAATTTTGTGAATTAATTTTTCTGTCGTAATATTCCTTTTATTTTTCTTTAGTTGTTATTAAATTTTGTCTTGCTATTCCACGCATTTCATGTAATTTTGTAATTAATTTTGTCATATACATATCGTAAGTTTCCATTTTTTCGTGTTCTGGTAAAGGATCGCCTGATGGTAAACGTGCTAATTTTCCAAAAACTAATTCCAGTCATCCCATTCTGCATTATTTTCGATAAATTGTTTAAGATATTCCTTAAGAACATGATGGGATCTTGCCAATGATCCGTTTGATTGAGGATGATAAGCAGTATCTGCTCCTTGATCTGTTAAAACCGCTTTTGGCGAGCCATATATGCTAATAAATTTCTTAACAAAAGCATCTGCTATTCTTCCAGCTTGATGATTTGGAAGTGGAATTGCTAAAGAATATTTAGTAAAATTACCCTGAATTGTAAGTATATACTGATTTTGTGCTGAAGTTATTGGTAGCTTTCCAACAATATCCATTGATATTTTTACGAATGCGGTTCCTGGGGTATCAGTAATTACCATGAGGTTTTTTGTTTTAACTCTTACAAGTTTTTTAAGTTGGCATTGTAAGCAAAGTTGTATGTATTTTTGTATATCTAATTTCATGTTTCGCAATAATATCTTTGTCTGATTCTATTATAAGTCTTTGTTACTCCTTTATGTCCTCCAATAGCAGATGAATGAGCTTCTTCAATTAGTTGATTTCTTTGCTTTTTTGTAGGGTATTGTGTGATTAGATTACAAATTATTATTTTAATTGTAGAATCCAAAAATGCTATTTTTAATGTAGCCAAAATTTCTTCCCACAAAATATTGTTAATGTGTGGTGATTTCGCAATACTAATTGATTTAATATTTAATTCTTTTACCATGGAATGAAGAGAATAAATCGCTAATTTAATATCTTTAGTAGTTTCTCCTAGACTTGTCTTAAATTCGTCTTCGATTGTAAGTATAAAATGGTATTGATTTCCTTTACGTAATTTTTGGACTATTCCTTTTTGTAAATTTTTAAAATTAGGTTATTTTCCACATTTTTCCAAAAGTTTAGAGCCTATATCGCGAGGTTCTCCTTTATTGCTTACAAAATATGCATAATTATCTCTTCTCATCGTTAATTGGTCGCGGCATTCAATTATATTCTTTTGTGTCTTAAAAAATCCGGATGTTGAAGGTTGATCAGGGGGTGGCTCTGGGGGTGGTCTTTCTTCTGTAAAATCGCAATCATCAGAGTTTTCAGAATTCCTTATTTCTAATCTGTCCAAGTGCTCATTCTCACTTCCATTTCCTTCGTTCTGGAAATTTTCCTGTGTTTCTTTTTCTTCACCTGCACTTGATAAGTCAGAATTTGATTCAAAATAACATTCTTCTTTAAATTCTTCTTCTTCATTTTCCTTAAGGTAGTTGTCGTGCCAAAAATCAGTCTCTGGAAAAAGAAGTTTTTCTATGATTTCAAGACTGGTAATTATATCATCAGCCGTGTCATATGTAAGGAAAGACACTCTTTTTAATAAAAAAACTTTTAAAATTACGAAAAATAATATTTTAATAATGTTTTTTGTAATAGGATATTTCCTTATTATCGCTTCTTACCAATTTTTTGAAAACGATTGAAGTTTCTTAAATCGTAGCTTATTTTTTCGATGAAAATATTCTCTACAAATTAACCGTTTCCAATTTTTGAAAATGAATCAATTATTATCAAATTCAGCAATTTGTTTATAAAAATTTCGTTTTGGAAAATTGTTTTTTAATGATTTCAACCATTAAAGAATTTATTTTCAAAAATTGGAAACGGTTAAGTTGTAGAGAATATTTTCATCGAAAAAATAAGCTATGATTCAAGAAACTGTCACGTCCACCCTTTCTAACACCAGCTGTTTTTATTCCCCTTTAGTTTTCTTTGAGTTTGAAAACTTTTGCCGCGCGCCATACACATGGCCCCACTTTGGCGCCATATCAGTCCCTCTTAAGGCAATAGCTTTCTTCCGCGACAGACAGCATATACAAAATTTACAAATACAGAAGAATTGACGAACTTAATGGAAAAAGGTAATAAAAATGAAAGAAGAACAGATTTCCAGATTTCTTGAACCCTTCTAATATAAACTTTTCCAGGACCAATTGACGTACAGCACTTTAACTAGATTATAAACAGATGTTTCTCGCGTGGGAAAGTTATTCGTTTTACAAAAAGAAAAAGAAAAAAGATTACTTTTGAAGACCTAGTTAAATATTATAAATTTATTATATTTAATTGTTAATACCCGTAAACCAACTTAACTGATCATCTTATGCGCAAAGCCTACGTTTATATACTATCACCTCCTCTTATTAACACTTATTTCTTTTTAATATAAACATTTTAACTAAATGATGTTGCCATACATACAAAAATTATTGTAAAATTTGATCTAACTTGTTATACAAAATATTTAGGGTTTATCTTTAAACAATTAGCCAATGTAAGTCTAAGTAACAAAATTATATGTATTAGAAATTATTGTTAAAAAACAGGAATCAGAAGCCTCGGTTGAAGATGGGAAAGGTACTTGAAGAGCCATCTTTTGAGGGGAGCCAAAAACTACTTAAAGATGAGACACTCCCCCGCACTTAAGCACTTATGGGTCTTAGAAATTTGATAAACCAATCATATAAGAAATTAACCACCTTCAAGGGGTTGGGAAATGGAAAAGTAGGGAGATTAGGGCGTGGATTAGTTTTTTAAAAGGACCAAAAAGTCTCTCGGTTAGTCACGAACTCGCTGACTTTCAGTCAGTCAGTTTTTAAAAAAACAAATACTAAAGCATTTCTCTCTTTTTCAAATTTCGGTAGTTCGGTTGTTCGGTTGTTCGGTTTTTTTAATAAAATAAAATCTCAAGTCTCGTTCAATCGGTTTTTATTCCTCGCAGTTAATTTTTATTCTCAACAACTTTCGGTTCGACCAGTTCCGGTTCCACAAGTGGCAGTGCTTACTTCAGCCCACCTTCAATTGAGACTTCTGAGGGTTTCTTTTCATCAAGAATTGTGTTTCTTCAAAATAAAGAGAAGTAAGTACCAATTTTTGTTGCTGTCTACCTTTTCCTTCTTTCGTTTTGTAAAAATTACATTTAGTCTGTTTTTTTTATTGGACGATAATTTCTTTATCCTCCAAGGAGAGTCCATGGTCCTGTACCAGGACCGAATTGCTCCTTTTTCCTTCCTAAAACCTTCCCGGTTTTTCTTTTAAGCTCCAGCTTGGTTGGAGTACTAGGAAAACCATTTCTTTCAATTCACAAATAATTTTCCCTAGGTTAAGGAGCTTTTTCTAAAGGGTCCCAAGCTATTGAGCTAAAGCTCAAGCTTAAAAATTTTTTAATTTAAATATTTGTGTGATGTCCCTAGGACGTCACATAAACGCGGAAACTCGTTACAGCTGAGAGTAAAGCAATATTGTATATTCCGTTACAGAGGAATACAATGTAGAAATTGAACTGCGCATGCGCATTATAGTCTTACAGCGGAACGCAATCTATTTCTTATTCTTCTTGTTCTCACTTCTCCTTCGTACAGCGTTAGCGTTAGTGCTAACGCTGTACGAAGAACACTACACAAGACCGATAAAATCAAAATGGCCGGGACTAGTCGCCAATTTGCGCCCGCTTCGTACAACTAGCGCAGCAAACAACTACAATAAGTACTAGATTAGATTCCAATGTACGCATAAAAACTCTCATCCGCACCACAGTCACATAAAATAGAATATGTGCCAATGCACACAATTCGGGACATTGCGAGACTCGCGACAATGCTCGCAGGACTGATCGCGCCTCGGATTCGTCTCGGCTTTGTCTCGGCCTTGCCTCAGCTACGTCTCGGCTACGCCTCGACTATGCCTTGGCTTCGATCTCCTGCGAACATTGTCGCTCGTCACGCAATCACCCTCATTGTGTGCCTAGGCACATAATATACTATTGGAGGCCCCGGAGGGATACTTTAGAAAAGCTCTTTAAATTTTGTGTTCGATTCTTTTTTTTACCTTTGTAAATATAAAGTAAACTAATATTTTCTCTTTCCATACTAATTTTATTAAATCAAAAAGAATTCTAAACCTAAAATGAAACAAATTCTACTAAATTCATGAAAAATCATGAATCTCTGAATCTTTGAAGTAAAATAATTCAAGAATTTACTAAAACTACGAAAATTATAAAGTTCTAAATCTAAAAATCTATGAAGGGGGTCCACCTGTAAAATTTTCGAAAAATCGATTTTTTTTGGACATTTTTTGCATCTTTAAGATATGACTAATGATGTCCTTAAGCAATTTTCATGAATTCAACCTAATTAAAGTGTGACAGGACGCCAAATGTGAGTCTACAATAAAAGTTCTGTTGTGTTTCCAAACTTTAAACGCGTTTTTCTAGAAACCTTGTTTTTGAAATTTGTGTGCAGGATTGAAAAAAATCTACTTAACAGATTGACTTGAAATTTTAAAACAAACCTTCAAAATAACGTTAAACTTATTCTCATTTTCGAATTAGTTCTCCTAACAAACATTCCCGAAAAAGCGTTCGAAATGCCATTGGATTCTACACATTTTGCCCATCTTTTAGGCAAAACATGGATACCATTCCAAAAAAACTTTTTCTCTTTCAAGGCAAACCATTCGACGAGCCATTTTTCGACTTCTTCAAAATTGGCGAAGCGCTGCTATGCGAGTGAGTGTCCCATCGATGCGAAAAGGTGATAGTCGGACGAGGCGAGGTCTGAAGAGTACGGCGGGTGCGATAATATTTCCCAATTCAATGCTTTTAATGTGTTCTTCACCACTTTAGCGGTATGAGACGGTGCGTTGTCATGTCGTAGGATAACTTTGCCATGTCTTCGGGCCCATTCCGGCCGTTTTTCGATCAACGCATGATTCAAATTGATAATTTGTTGTCGGTAGCGATCCGTATTCACCGTCTCACCAGGTTTTAATAACTCGAAGTACACCACACCACACTGGTCCCACCAAACACAGGGCATTGTCTTACGGCCAAAGCGATTTGGCCTTGGAGTCGATGGGCCGACCTCACCCGGTGAAAGCCATGATTTTTTCCGCTTCGGGTTCTCGAAATAAATCCATTTTTCGTCCCCCGTGACAATTCGATGCAGAAAAGATTTCCTTTGGAACCGTTGAAGCAGCATTTCACAAATGGTTTTTCGATTTTCCATTTGTCTATCGTTCAGTTAGTGTGGTACCCATTTTCCATACTTTTGGATTTTTCCCATGGCTTTTAAACGTTGGCAAATTGCTCCTCGGGTCATAGTTAGTGTCTGTGCCAATTGCTGTTGCGATTGGGTTGGGTCTTCATCCAATAACACCTGCGATTTCTGGTCTTCGAACTTTTTCGCTGCACCAGGATGTTCATTGTTTGTTAAATCGAAATCTCCACTTTTAAATTGACGAAACCGTGGCTCACATGTTCTAATCACTGGAGCATGTTCACCATAAGTTTCTAGCAGCAATCGATGAGCTTCAACTGCTTTTTTCTTTTGATGAAATAAGAAAAGCAACGAATGCCGCAAACGCGATTTACTTGGAAAGAAACTCGACATATTCACTGAGGTAAACAACTATGATGCTATTATTTTGGCAGAGTGTAATTGTGTATTTTTGAAGGTTATTGTCCATGGAAAAATATGACATAGATGCCAAATCATAGAAATGTATACATGTCTCTAGCGACATCTATGAGTAAAACCGGTAAATTTCAACTAACACCACTGGTATGCTTAAAAAAAACTAAATGAAATTCTGATAAATCTACAAAAAATTATAAGATTCCAAATCTAGAAAATTCCATTGAATTAACTATATCAAGAAAGAAATGAAATTTTACTAAATATATGAAAGATCATAAAATTCTAAATCTAAGAATCCATTCAATTTTCTATGTCAAAAAGGAAATAAAATAAATTTATTAAAAAATTCATGAAACTCTAAATCTTTGAAAAAAAATAATTCAAGAATCTAATAAATCTACAAAAATTCTAAATCTAAAATTTACGAAATCCGAAGAACTATTGAATTTATTATATCTGTGGAAGAAAAGAAACAAAATTTTACTAATTCTATAAATCGACTAAACCTATGAAAGATCATAAAATTCTAAATCTAGGAATCCATTCAATTTTCTATGTCAAAAAGGAAATAAAACAAAATCTAAGAAATTTATTAAAAAATTCATGAAACTCTAAATCTTTGAAAAAAAAATAATTCAAGAATCTAATAAATCTACGAAAAATTCTAAATCTAAAATTTACAAAATCCGAAGAACTATTGAATTTATTATATCTGTGGAAGAAAAGAAACGAAATTTTACTAATTCTATAAATCGACTAAACCTATGAAAGATCATAAAATTCTAAATCTAAGAATCCATTCAATTTTCTATGTCAAAAAGGAAATAAAACAAAATCTAATAAATTTATTAAAAAATTCATGAAACTCTAAATCTTTGAAAAAAAATAATTCAAGAATCTAATAAATCTACGAAAAATTCTAAATCTAAAATTTACAAAATCCGAAGAACTATTGAATTTATTATATCTGTGGAAGAAAAGAAACGAAATTTTACTAATTCTATAAATCGACTAAACCTATGAAAGATCATAAAATTCTAAATCTAAGAATCCATTCAATTTTCTATGTCAAAAAGGAAATAAAACAAAATCTAATAAATTTATTAAAAAATTCATGAAACTCTAAATCTTTGAAAAAAAATAATTCAAGAATCTAATAAATCTACGAGAAATTCTAGATCTAAAATTTAAGAAATCCGAAGAACTATTGAATTTATTATATCTGTGGAAGAAAAGAAACGAAATTTTACTAATTCTATAAATCGACTAAACCTATGACAGATTATAAAATTCCAAATCTAAAATTCCTTGAATTTACTATGTGTTTAAAAGAAACTAAATGAAATTCTAATGAATCTATGAAAAATTTTAAGATTCTAAATCTGAAACTCCATTGAATATACTATATCAAAAAAGAAATTAAATTTTACTAAATCTTTGAAAGGTCGAGAAACTCTAAATCTATAAAAAAATATCTATAAATCGACATAATCTATGAAAAATTATAAAATTCTAAATTTAAAAAAAACCATTGAATATCTGCAAAGTTCCTAAATCTGAAAAAATACCGTATTCGAAATCTTCTAAATCTGAAAATTTAAATGCCTAAAAAAGTTCCTATATCTGAATTCGACTAAATTTAAAGAAAAAAATCTACCCGCCTCGCGGGCACATTCTCATCGCGCGCTTCGCGCGCAGCTCGCAAGCTTGAGCGCGCCTAGGGCGTGCGGTTTGATCGTCGTGCTTCGTGCTCCGTTCTCTCTGGACCTCGCGCTTCGCGCTCGGTCTTGTGCTCTTCGCATACATTTAAGTTTATTCCTTATAATTTAATACTAAAGCTCAAACCAATTTTATAATATTAAAAGATGATGTAAATTACTCATTTTCTCAAATTCACTATATTTCTTTTTCAGTTTAAGGGGTTACAACAGTGTGAAAATCTGAAAATGAAGTATTTTTTAAGAATCTTTGTTTTTGTAAAAACGACTTCACCGATTAATTTGAAACTTTAGGTATTTATTAAGTAAGTTATAAAGTGTACAAAAAAATTTTTTTTTATATATTCAATAACAAATAATGATAAAAACGGTCAGAAGATGGCCTACGAAAAAAGAAAACATCGTCCGGTTGACAGCGTCACTCTAACAGCAGACGTCTGAAATCAAAAATACAAAAAAGTTATTAAATTATATTTGAAAAACTATCGCCGGATGGTAGGAAATTTTTAATTTTTGATTAGGAAAAAAATGGCGGCATTTTAAAAAAAAATTTTGAATTTTTCATCAAAATTTTGCACTAAATTGTTAATAAAAAAAATAATTAATTTAAAAAGAAACTGTACGATGCAGCGATAGCAATATATTTCCTGAAGAGAATCCATTTGGGATCGAGTCGATCGGACAAAATTTGATTGAGTTATGCTGTCAACGAGGTCAAAAAACATGATTTCGAGAAAATCGCGTTTAAAGTTTCAGAATAGCGCGTTCAGCCGTACGAAGACTCTGAGAGCCCCAGTATTTGGCGCTAATTTCGAATACTTCTAAACTAAATATGATTTTGGGAGTTTGCATACATATTCTTGAAGTCAAGAACT
Organism: Diplolepis rosae; assembly: GCA_030998225.1. NCBI lineage: Eukaryota > Metazoa > Arthropoda > Insecta > Hymenoptera > Diplolepididae > Diplolepis > Diplolepis rosae. The sequence goes on from JAPYXD010000456.1 coordinate 94,842, forward strand.
ATAGATTAGAGCAAAAAAAAAATAAATAAAAAAAAAATTTCAATTTTGAAACTATTAAATCCTAATGAAAAGGGAAGGCAATTGTATGAAATTTATTATTTTTGAAATTAAGTCTTGATTACTTATTACGAAAAAAAATTTTTTTACTGAATCAAAATTTATTAAACAAATAAGATACTATTAATTATAAATCCATTAAATATATCAAAACAAAGAAAATAATAATAAAGTTTTACCAAGTAGCGAATCTTCTAAATCGTTTTAAATCTTTTTGTCTAAATTAGATATACTCGTGTTTTCAATCAATATTAATAAAAAACTAATATAAATTATAAATTAATATTCCTTTTACTTTATAAGTCCAACTACCAGATTTGCAGAATATTTTTAAAATTTAAAAAAAAATTTTTTTCAAATTTTTTTCAAACCGATACTCTCAAAGGCAAAGAAGGTCCCATAATAAAAAATTAGCCAAGGCTAAAGCTGCGAAGGGAGAATCCTGGTTGCCTCTGGAGGAGTATAGGAAGCTCAAAAGAAATCTCCATAAAAATCCGGAACCAACACCACAGGTCGTCGCGCAGGATAATTTTAAGTGTCAAACCCTAGACGGAAAAATTGAACTCGTAAGGCCTCACATCTGCAAACACGGTCTCCTACGAGCAAATTGTAGACGGTGTTTGAAAAAGTGGCGTAAAACTTATAAGATCCCAAAAATAAAACAAAGCTCTCAATGATATTCTCCGAAATAATTATTATAACTTAATTATTATTCAGTGAAATAAACATTAAAATTGTAATAAAAATTAATTTAGTTCTTTTTCAAAAAATTTTTTGTAGAAAAATATAAATAAAATAAGCTCTTAATCTTTAGATCATTGTCCTTTTATTCTAATTTATTACTCCTGACTTAAGAAAACTTTTATTCGACGTAAGTGAGCAAAGGTTCGCAGAAATTAACGAGAATTTACTTCATTTAACTGACCGCAATTTAAGAATTTTGAAATACTGTGCAATCCTAGAGAAACGTCAAAAGAAATTAGATCAAAAGATCAATCTCCTATATCAAGCTGTTCGTTATAATAGTGAAGTAGATTTTGAATTAAGACAGAAAACAAAACAAGTAACACAAAAATTCATCAAGCAGGAATCGAATATTAGAAAGGTAGAAAATCTTATGCAAGGATTAAAATTAAAATAACCAACAGATTTACGAAAGCAACTTAAAAGCATTCAATTCTCTTTCTTGAATTTTTTTTTGGTTTTGTGAAGAATTCTTTCGAATGATCCCCAGGCTGAATAGAATTGCACCTGGATTTTCAGAAGATAGGTTTTTAGAAGTAGGCGAACAAATCGAAAATTTAGAAGATCATAGTCAAGAATTAGCTAATTATTTCATACTTTTGCGTCATAATTTAGAAAAGGCTGAGGAAAAAGTACAGTTTTTGACACGGTGGATTAGCGCTTTAACAGATCCAAACACGGCGTTAAGAGAGATAGTAGATACCTTACAACAAACTCAGTCCTGCCAACAAGACGCTATTGACGATTTAATCAAAAAATTCAAATCCATTAATTTGGACTAAATTTAGGTTCACCTAATTATAACTAAATTCATTAAGAAGAAATATATACAAATAATAAATTATACTACGCGTCTCGTTCTCGATGATTTGAAAATATGTAGTACTGTTAAGTTCGCGAATATCACCACAACGTTTAGATTTTTTTTTTTTTTTTTTAAATTGAAGGATTCTTCGCTTGTTCGTGGCCACCTTCATGTACTATTACTTTATTTCCTAATTATTTTTTTGTGCGAAAAAGTCACGACGTTAAGATTTATAGTCCAAGGAATATAAATTCTGAAAGTGCATTTTCAAATGCCAAAATCAAGAAAAAGGTCACGCTCTTGTTCCCACTCCAGGGAACGTTCAAGCAAAGATGAAAAGTCACCAAAAAAATTTAAAAATCTGCAAAGTCAGATTGACAATCTCACAAAATGTGTACAAAATTTGATCGACTGCCAAACTTTGACCAAGAATAATATTTCCATTGGGGAAAAAACTAATGGTAAGTATAAAAATCAAGTATGGAGTTTCCACACGAAACCCACACATAGGGTTGTTCCATTCGAACATAATCCAGTTCTATACGAACAAAACCGCTCCACACGAGCAACGTCAAAAATCAAGTTACAAATAGTAACTTTGACCCTCTTTTCAGATAATTCTGATCAAGAGAATGTGGAATTAAATATTATTCCCGAGAATGCTTGTGAAGATAAACCTGGCGAGGTTGATAATTCTATTATGATCGAAAACGAGTCAACAGATTCCGCTACGGTAAAACGCATAGAAAATCAAGATCATGATCTTGACCCAGAATTTCTGGAATTGATTGGCGAAGAAATCTCGTCGACAAACTCGGAAATCAAAATCGATGAAGGGATAATAAAATGGTGGAAAAAATGGATGGCTCAAGGATTGGAAGAAGAAGATCAGGAAGAAATTGTTAAAAAATATCCGACAGAAGGAAAATTTTACACCAAAGCACCCATAGTTAACTTGGAAATCGAATGTCAAATGACGGAAATCGGAAAAAAAACGCGACCAACATTTTGTTAATATCCAAGATTGCACAGGATCGGCCCTTATTGCATTGAGCGCTGCCATTTCATAAGGCATGGGAGATCAGAATGAGCCGATTGATTATACCCAGTTGATGAAGTATCTTTGGGACGCGGGAAAAAATACTTTCTTTGGTGTATTCTCAAGAAACCACGACAAGAAAAAGTTTTATCACGCCTATTCTTGACAAAGAGCTCAAAATGACATTGGAATCCAGCGTTGCGGATAAATGGCTGTATGGTAGCAAATTAACTGAACAAGTCAAAGAAGCCAAAACAATTGAGAAATAGATGAGGTAAACGCTATTGCTGGCAGGCTTCGATACTTTCCAGATGCTTGGAAAGAAATAACCAATGACGAAAAAATCATTCATTGGTTAAGTGGTTATGAAATTCCTTTTGAAAAAATTCCAAATCAAATGACTGAACCAATTGAACCAGTAAGGTCGAGAGAGGAAAATGAAAAGTATCAAGAAAAAATTTTAAAATCTCCTTGCAGACAGAAGACGCATCCACTTGCGCACAAACCAAAGTATTCGACTACATGGGATACAGAACAAGTTTTAGAGTATATTGAAAATGTAAAAAATTTGGAACATTTAAAACTCAAAGATATTTCAGAAATTGTAGTAACTTTACTTGCTCTTGTAACAGCGCATCGTTTACAAACTTTGGAACTAATCAAGGTTTATAATATTGATATAAAAGATTCTGGTTTACAAATTAAAATAACTGAATTGATAAAAACTTCTAAGCCTGGAAAAAATCAACCACTTTTATTATTTATTGGACAAGTAAAATCCACTTTTATGTCGATACTTCATTTTTAAGACTTTAGAGAGGATTTGAAAAACCCGCTGAAAATTAGTACACACATTTGAAAGAGAATTTTCAACCCAGAAAAATGATTTATTTTACAGATGGAGCCGCCCAGCACTTTAAAAATAAATATAACTTCATTAATTTGCTCCACCATGAAATGGATTTTGGTATTTCAGCCGAGTGGCATTTCCATGCAAGGCGCACGGAAAAGGCCCTTGTGATGGTATTGGGGGAAATTTAAAAAGACTCACAGCGCGTGCTAGCCTACAAGCGTCATCTAAAGATCCGATTTTGACTGCTGATGCCTTGTATCAATGCGCAAAGAAAAATTTAGTTGAAACTTTAGTATTCTTTAGTTCCAAACAAAATCACGCCATCACAGCTCAAGAACTTAAGAGTAGATTTGCATCAGCAAACACAGTGCCTGGTATACAAAAATATCACTCTTTCGTTCCCCCTGCTGAACTAACTCTCATGTTGAGAAAATATTCGTCATCATTACAATGTGATGTTTTCCCGAAAAAACTGTGAGGCAAAGAAGAAATAGAAGTGCACATACACTGTAATGAGCAAATTTTTTGACTCGATTTTTGATGTGAGAGGCGAGGGGACTCACACTAAAAAATCACCCCGAATTACAAATTAATTTTTATTTTTAATATCGTACCAGCCAAAAATAACAGTTTTACGAAAAAATTATACAAAGTACAATTAAATAAGTTCCCAATGGACGGTACGTCGTGATCGTGGCGCCTAGCTGAACTGCGAGGCAGAAGCCGCGCGCAAGGAGTTTTATATGTCTCCACCAATTTCTTCCGCCCCACTTTCGACCATGGCTCATTTCAAAGGGAAAAAGTCAAGCTTTTTTTTAAACATAATTTTGGAAAGAAAATTAATGGCCGCACTTGAAGAAAAACTCAAAAATATGTTTAAAATTAAAAAATGAAGTTCAAATAATTTTTTTATCTAAGAGCGTAAAGCTGATGAAAAAACGTTTCCAAGACCTCCATGAAAAAATTAATTTGGATAACTTTAGTAGAAGTTATGGTTAATTGAGTATCAGCGTGCGCGGTAAAAGGTTGAAAATTCGAGCCCCTGTATACTGACAACCCGTCGTACTAGAGACGTTCTCTTAGGGGAATTAAAAGAAGTTCACTAGGACAATAATTTCGCGAACTTTCAAGGAAATCGGAGACAAAAAGTTTTTAGGCGTGTACACTTGACGAATTTTGCACCATAACTCATATTTTGTATTTGTATTTATATTAATAAAACACTTATATTCGATTGAAGAAGCAATTTCTATATGTGGGTAAAATCTCTCTCTTTTCAAAAATATCTATATATCTTTCAAAGAAAATTTCACTAGAAAGTTAGGTATCATTTCATATATTAATTTTTCTCTCCTTTGTTGTTAGCTTTTATGTTTCCCGGCCGATGCATCAAAAATAGTGGAAAGGTATGTAACATCCTAGTTACTCACCCTTCACTGCTTCTACATAAGAAAAACGAGAGAGAGAGTGAGAGAGGGGATAGGGGGGGGGAGGGATTTAATTACCGATGTGTAATTATAAAATAATTTCCATGCCTGTATGAATGAAGGGTTTGATTACAAAGCAAATTAAATTGTATCTAGTTTGCATAAGAAATGAACACATCGTTCAATAAGTCCCGGGACTAACTAAGAATACAACATTTGTTTTGCAAAATTCATTTTTATTCATCAATATAATCACCTTCAAGTGCGATACAATCATTCCAAATCTTCTCTAGCTTTTCGATACTATGCTTGTAAAATGATTTGTCCTTGGCCTCAAAATAAGCTTCAGTTTCAGCGATTACTTCCTCATTCCAGCCAAATCTTTTTCCCTGGAGCATCTTTTTGAGATCAGCAAAGAGCCAGTAGTCGCTGGGGGCTATATCTGGAGAGTATGGTGGGTGGGGAAGCAATTCGTAGCCTAATTCAGACAATTTTGCTATCGTTTTCATTGACTTGTGGCACGGTGCATTGTCTTGATGAAAGATGATTTTTTCTTCTTCATGTGCGGTCGTTTTTTTGCGATTTCGTCCTTCAAACGCAGTAATAACTCAATGTGATAGTCGCTGTTGATATATTTTCCTTTTTCAAGGTAGTCGATGTAAATTATACCGTGCGCATCCCAAAAAACTGACGCCATGACTTTGCCAGCTGACTGTTGCGTTTTCGGACGCTTCGGACGGCTTTCATCGGCTGCACGCCACTCAACTGACTGCCGCTTCGACTCCGGAGTGAAATGATGGATCCATGTTTCGACCATTGTCACATACCGACGCAATAAATCCTGTTTATTGCGAGTAAACAGTGACAAACAGCTCTCTGAATCGTCGACTCGTTGTTGCTTTTGTTCCATTGTGATCAAACGCGGCACCCATTTGGAAAAGACCTCTTTCATGGCCAATTTTTCGTTTAAAATCGTAGACGCACTTCCAGTTGATATATTCACCATCTTAGCAATCTCACAGACTTTCAGTTTGCGGTCGTCCATCACGATTTTCAAAACTTGCTTAATATTTTCCGGAGTTACTGCTTCATTTGGCCTACCGGAGCGTTCCGCATCATTTGTATCAGTGCGGCCGCGTTTGAAATCAGCATACCACCGGAAAATCGTTGTTTTCGACGGAACACAGTCCGGATAATATTTTGCAAGTCATTGTTGAGCTTGCACGGTATTTTTCTCCATTAAATAGCAATGTTTTATCAACACACGAAATTCGTTTTTGTCCATTTTGTACACAAATGCAAAAGTAGCGTCACTTTCACCACAGTAGCTTTGCTGTTTATGGTCTGATTGACTTCAAAGTCAGACACGTGTCATTTAAAGGTTAGTTCTTTTGAAAAAGGAAGTGGATTTGATATTACTAACACCATCTGTGAGTTAGTCCCGGGACTTATTGAACGATGTGTTAGATCATGAGATTTCCCTATGTGACGCGATCCGAGAAAAGGAACCTACTATCCATTTAACGTAGGGTCGCTTTTCTAGGGGTTAGTATATGGGTTATTCCATATCATATTTACAATCAAAATTTTGATTAACCTGAAAAATTTTTTTCTCGTTCTAGAGAGGAAAAAAAATGACACGTAGTTTTTTTTCAATATGATATTTAAATTTCTCAAGTTATTGATTTTTTTATTTTCAAAGTGCAAAAAATGTTTTTTTCAATACTGCTTCTAATAATCAACGATGAGTATAAAATACATAAATAAAATATGCCATGGGATCTACTATTAAGTCCATGCTTTGATCAAAACTCAGAAACGGTATTTAGTACTTTCTATGCAACAATTAAGTAAACAAATTAAATTATCTCAAAAGGGACATGTTTGAATTGAATCATTTTTTGTGTAATTTGTTCGTGAAGTATTCAGAACTTTATGTCAAAATTTGGTAGTGGACCGTTTGATACTTCTCGAGAAAAAAATTTTTTTGTGTGACCGTGCACTTGGAGCGCGCAACGCGAAGTATAGAGTCGATAGTCCAAGCAACAGGGCATTTATTATGAATGATTTATGACATTATTTCTTTCAGAAAACGGACTGCGCCATCAGAAGAAAGGTTGGTCATAGAGTAATTGTGTCATTTTTTGGACAATGAAATATGATTTATAAAATTTTTATCAACATTTAAGACCAAAAAATCGCACTTTTTTTAGTTTTTTGTTTATAACATTAAAGGTAATTATCCAATCTTGACGACATCAATTGATAAGTTGTAGGCAATTGAATTGCGAACAAAATGAGCTGTCGTTTGATCTGATTCGATAACTAGAAGCGGAGAAAATTCGGAAAAACCGGGAAATTTAGCTTTTGTTAAACAAATTGATATCTCAGTTAATTTTTAACTTTTTATGTTGAGGTTTGGTGGATAAGTAGCAGACTTTATGCTCTTCAAATGCATAGAAAACGGACACTTTGAGATAATACGTTTTCGCGCTCTTGACACTTTAATTTATTTAATCCGTTAATTGTAAAATGTCTGCTTGCCGCAGAGGTGGTCCGATTTTTATTTTGAATACAAATAAAACTAATAAAAGTCGGTAAATAATAAAAAGTCTTTTAAGAAAGAAACACTGTTTAATTCGAAAGCAGTCATGTAATTTATTGACAATGCACTTTTACATCCAATACTTTCAAATAAATGAAAATTCAATTGTTGTCAGTATGTAATGTTTCTAACGGTGTCGTTATTTGATCATACACAGACCTTTGAAGACTAGCTTTTTGTGCTTGTCTTTCAGGAGTTTGAAGTCATGTTTGGGCCTTTTTTTAATGTACTTTTGCAACATTTCAGCGAAAAACCAAGATTGAAGTTATTTTGGGCTTGATTTATATTTTTAAAAGCCGTTTTCAAAATAAAAATCTGACCACCTCTGCGGCAAGCAAACATTTTACAATTAACGGATTAAATAAATTAAAGTGTCAATAGCGCGAAAACGTATTATCTCAAAGTGTCCGTTTTTTATACATTTGAAGAGCATAAAGTCTGCTACTTTTCCACCAAACCTCAACCTAAAAAGTTAAAAATTAACAGAGATATTAATTTGTTTAACCAACCTTTCTTCTGATGGCGCAGTCCGTTTTCTGAAAGAAATAATGTCATAAATCATTCATAATAAATGCCCTGTTGCTTGGACTATCGACTCTATACTTCGCGTTGCGCGATCCAAGTGCATGGTCACACAAAAAAAAAATTTTTCTCGAGAAGTATCAAACGGTCCACTACCAAATTTTGACACAAAGTTCTGAGTACTTAACGAACAAATTACAAAAAAATGATTCAATTCAAACATGTCCCTTTTGAGATAATTTCATTTGTTTACTTAATTGTTGCATAGAAAGTACTAAATACCGTTTCTGAGTTTTGATCAAAGCATAAACTTAATAGTAGATCCTATAGCATATTTTATTTATGTATTTTATACTCTTCGTTGAATATTAGAAGCAGTATTGAAAAAAACATTTTTCGCACTTTGAAAATAAAAAAAAATCAATAACTTGAAAAATTTACATATCACATTGAAAAAAAATACGTGTCATTTTTTTTCCTTTCTAGAACGAGGAAAAAAATTTTCAGGTGAAACAAAATTTTGATTGTAAATCTGATATGGAATGACCCATATGTATGTTTGTAACAACTATGACAAACCGTTAAATAGAAAAAAATGTATACTATGGTGGGACGAATATTTATTTGGAATGATACATTTTAAGTTGATAATGAGAGCGAATGTTTCTCAGAACGAGAATGATAAATTTTCAATTATATAGAAAATATGTTTCAAGTTTAAAAAACATGTAATCATAACAACTATGCCAAACGTTCAAATGAAATTTTTTCTTGAATGAATTCTTCCATTTTACTGTTCACAAAAAACATTTCTTTCAACTAAAGAAATAAATATTTAAGTAAACACAATATTTTATTCATATCAAGGAACGTTACATTGATATACATGTATCAACTCTTTGAATCGAATAAATATGTTCCTACTCTCTAAACCTGAATCAGTGAAATAGTCACTGATTATATCAGTGACAATATATCAAATGATAAATCAGTGCCCTGCTTTGATTTCACTGAGGAATCAGTGTACGCGCCACGTGAGCATAACATACGAATTCGCGAATTCAAATGTTTCAACTACCCGTTACATAATATAATTATACACAATAATAATTACAATATAAAGTAATAATTACGTTATTTCTTTTTATAGCAGCCCTATCCAACTGCCTAAACGATGTCCGTAAATATGTGACCCCCACATGGTAGTTTCTTAAAATCTCGACTGAGGGCGCAGTTGCGCTTCAGCCTGACTTTAACATTGTTTCTTATGGGATAATGTTACAAATAATTTAAAGAATTATATTTATCAATAAAAAATACTTATGGGACTATCACAATAAATTAACAAACATATAATTCAAATTTTCAGCAAAAAAAAATTTAAAATATAATGATAGGAATGGAGAAAATAAATTTTAAACGCAGTCGCGCTTCATCCTGACTTTTTAACATTTCCGGTAAGAAGGTATGGATTAAATTGAATTAAAAGTAGTTTGAATATGGGCGATTTTCCAGCACTTTTAATCCAAAGCAATAGCGTTGTTGAACGTAAACACTTCAATTCATTTTAGCGTGCTACGTTTGTGCTCGTTTCAATTCCGTTGAATCCTGCGACGAAGAATGAACACGTTTTAATTCTGTCAAGGGTGAAGGATTTGAAGTCAAGTTGATTCTGTTTAATCTCGCAAAGATACTTATAATATTAAAGACATCTTAATTCGTTTTTATGAGTCAAAATGTGATAGAAACTAATTCAATCTAATTACGTAGGATAACCTAAGAAGTTGAAGTCATTTTAATTTTATCCTGTGAGTGGATATGTGGAAGAAACTAATTTTGTTGTTTCTCGTCTAAAATTGAAGTCAATTTAATTCGGTTTGACTACTGTAATGGCAGAAGTTTGAATTCTAATTAATTATTTTGCAAATTTTTTCTAAATAATTTAGATAAATTCCCTTAAAAAAGGCAATTGAGAAATAATAAATATGCAATTAATATATCTTAAATAAATTTATCAAATAATACAATGAACTTTATGTTTACTAAATATGACAAAAAATGTAAATGAGAAACTCTTGTAAAAATTAAATATAGGGGAGAAGCGGCGAAATTGGCGCGTCGTCTAAATTGGCGCACCCCATTTTTCAGAAAATGATAACATAACAAAAAATAAAAATAGTTCTATCGTGTGCATTCTTGTATGATATGTATTTGATAGAAAACATTATAAAAATCTAATTGCTTAATACAGTTTTATTGCGATTAATCGTTTTTTGGCATAATGGTTATGCTCGAAGCCATTGAGTTAAATCGTTAAATAATAGTAATTCAAGGTGAATTAGATTAATGCAACGATTTTATAATCTTTGATATTTAATCTTACGATTAGGATAGAATATTTGTATGAAAAAATAAGCATTTTACGTAAAAAGTATTTAATTAATGAACGATACACTTGCGGCAAAATTGGCGCATACGAGATTCAAATCAGAGGCGAAGTTGGCACACATGTTGTGTTTCTGGAAACCGGTGACTGAAGTCAAGTGCTCGGATGTTTATGATTGAAAATATAAAGAAAATAGTAAGTACACAATTATTAATATATAGATATATACATTTGAATGTTGCTGGACTTTTCTGCTAATCTTTTTCTTAAGATTTTTTGTGACATGGGAGGTAATGTGGTTCGCAAAACTGATGTAACGACTTTGTAAGGTTATATTCATTTTGTTACGTCACAAGTACGCAAATATACTTACTTTGATCGAAGATTCCTCGTTTTAAGTTAGGATCGAATGATCCTCGCTTAGGGATGAGGATAAGTCAATGAAAGATACAATAATTATGAAAATAATACAAATTGAATTTATTTTATTGGTTAAAAGGTCAGAATACACATTCGTTAAGACAATTCTTATATAATGTAGGCACAGGCTGGTTGGTACGTGGGTGAGAAAGAGACAAAGAATAAAGATAGAGAGAGAGAGGTTCGGTACCTTTATGATTCGTAAGTTGTGTTGAGGTTTAATCCACACGGCGGTGAGTTGTAAGTACTGGATCCCCACAGGTGTATTCCAAGTGTGTGAGAGAGACGGAGTTATAGGCCGCACAGGTATATTCCGTAAAGGGCGGTGATTCAAATTTACGACACTGTTCGAAGATCTTTACAAGATCTATTCAAGTCTACGATGACTTTTACGACTCCCGAACTTTGATTTTAAATTGTCCCGGTCGAATTTTATTAATCTCAAACTCAGAGATTTTCGAAGTTAAATTGAAATGCCGCACTGGACTATTGTCGCGAGACCGGTTATAAATCCGAAGGAAAATTTATACGTCGAACTAGACGAAGAATTTACTGACTGCTTTCTCTTGGTGTGGGCCTCTTTTATATTTTTTCATACAAATTGACGGTCAGCGAAAATCGTGACGTAGTCATATCTTCTTAGAGGAGAAGGGGCCCTATACTGCTCCCTACTTCCCCTACTCCCTATTCCCCTTTATCGATTTTCTCATAGATTTCTAACTCAAACCAGACTGTGTGTATTATATACATTCAAATACGTCGCGGGACGTGACACCTCCCCCCTCAGTTCGAGCGCGGGGGCAAGGCTTCCGCGATCGAATCTTCGGAAGAAAAATACATTAGTTTGTTTTGAAGAAATACATTCAACTCTTTTTCTGATAACAATATCTGAATGATAAATATAACATTCATTTCGACGTTTGTTCTACAATTTGTATTTTTTTGCATTTTCACAATTTGATAAATTCAAATATTAACATATTTTTTGGATACAAATTTATATTATCTTAATATTAAAAGTTTTTGTTTTTGTTTTTTTTTTTTTGATAGTTTGAACTTAGTATTAATATAAGGTTACAATGATTTATTTTGTTATATAACTTAATACATTAATATGTTTTATACGTGAATGGGGTATTTTATATTTGTAAATTATAAATAACATGCTGTAATATATAAAATATAATTTTTATAATGTAGTAGATTAGTGAAAATATTCTTTAAGGGTTATTTTTATATTTTTTATTACGTAAAGGGTTGCGGCAGTTATGAGCTGAATGTCCTCTATGAAAACACCTTTCACATGAATTAGTCCATTTTTGTAAAGCTTCTTTATTGTTTTTATCACTTATATTATAAAATTTAGATTCTGTTATTAAGCATTTTTCTAACTTTTCTTCTAAAAATACATATTTCGTGGAAAGTGTTTCCAAGACTCTAGCTGCTGCATTTTGTTTTGCTACTTTCTTTTGGGACGCAGGTTCTCCAACACAAGCATAGGTTAAATTATTTTTTTAAATTTCACAAGTTGCCTCAAATGGCGGTAGTTCTTGATGTATTCCAAGAGATTTTACTGTGTATTCTGGTATTGAAAAATCATATTCAATACTTATTTCATTAAGTATTTGTACTGCGCTACCCTTTGCCAAATCTCTTTGTTGCATTGCTATTGTCCTTATCTGCAAAAGAATTATCTATTTGAGTTGTTTGTGATTTAATTTGATATAAATGGAAATTAGTTATTATTATTGTTAATAATTATGTATATGGATTATAAATTATTCGTTTTCCGCGTTTGCTAACTCAAAGAGATATTCAGTGCAAAGAAAACATTGGTCTGCTCTGAAACGTATGAAAAAAATTTGCTCTTCGCAGACAGAACATTTTAATTCGTTAAGATCCGTGGTTACAATGTGGCGGTTAAGGAAAGGTACAGATATTTCTGATTCAAAAAAGGTAACTTTAAATCTGTAACATTCTTTGCATATGAATTTTTGATCTAAAGTATTCTGATATATTTCGTTTTCTGGAGAGTAACAACAAAAATGTTTCATAATTATTTGATCGATATACGGTTGGTAGTACTGTTCGTCGTTTTCTGGATTTTCGGCTTGAATGGATTCAAAATCTTGAGGCAGCATTTTTCTATAACAAATTCGTTATTGAGCTTTGAAATACTAACTAGATCCTAACAGTGTTTTGCTTAAAGAGAATTTTCTAGACATATTTGAAATTTTATTTATGACTACAATTTATAATATTTTATCGAAAAACGTTTTCAACTATAACCTCATTTCCTAATTGAAGTTGCATTTTATTTTTTAAGAATTGCTCAGTACAACCTTTACAGTCGATTGCCCTACAGCGTGGCGTTATTAATGCTTCCCTACAACCGTTACAATTCATATTAACGCATTGTATTTTACAAACTGAGTGCCATGAGGTACAGAATTCGTATTTATTTTGTTCTGTTATTAGTAATTTTTCGAAACAAAATTGGCAAAATTTCTTTGTTGTTTCCTGACTGTAATAAATGAATAAGGTTGACGCTTCTAAGTCGAAACAAAAACTATTTATTAAATGTCCATAGGTGATTGGATAATCCTGTGGACATACACCGTCCACAGGTCCTGAGTGGAACACGATTGGTTCTGCCGCAGTCGGAATCATTCTATAAATTTAAAAAGAAAGGGATCTAAATTTACTTAACTATACCCTTGATTATATAATTTTTATACTTTATCTATTTAATTCGTGCAAAAGTACCCAAAATTTAATTCTAACAGAAGTTCTACATTATTGAAAGGTATTCTATTTCTCCATTAGAAAAACAATTCTTATATTACAATACCCTTACAAAAACTGTTCTTCTAAAGGTACATTCCCAGTGATCATGCTGTGGTTTTACAGTATAGAAAGAGAGGGATGGATTGTACTTGTACCAGGAAGGTTGAAAGGATGGAAAATATGGGTCCTTTCCAGTTTATAGATACGTTTGAAAAGAAGTAGTTAAAATTTGAATGATAGGTCACTTAGAAGAGGTTTTGTTGATAGGCTAAGAGGAGTTTTCTGATCTAGTTTAATTTCATTTATATTTTTATTAGTTTTTTTTGAAATTTTTGAATTTTAATTAGTATTATTAATAGAATAATTATTATAAGAAAATTAACTATAGTATGTGCTATATATATTTTATGTGCACTAGAATTAAAAATAGATGGGATAATTTTCTGAATATTAGCATATTTTGTGAGTAGAAAAACATGACTTTCAAAAGTCGATATAAGCATGTCATCTTTCAGAATTAGCATCAAGTATACGCCATAAGGTAGTTGGTATAGGAATTTCATTATGCTTCTCGAATGGCTGATAAAGAAAAAAAGGATTAGTATTGGATAAAATTGGATGTTTACATATGGTTGGATTTAGGTCTAGAAGTTTTTTGGAAAAAAGGGGAAAATAGATTACTAAATGTTGAGGAGTTTCGTGGTGGAAGTGGAGGGGGAACTTGTGTTGATTTATCAGCTTTAAAAACATTCCGTCTACGGCACTCTTTTGTAGCATGCATTTGAGTGTTACAATATCTACATGAATTTTTCCATGTTACTAATTTTGGTCTTGGATCAGTTTGAACACTTTGATTCTTCGTTTTTTTTGTTTCTTTACATTTATTATTATAAAAATCCTCATCGCAAAGATCATAAGATCTTATTAATATTTGTAGTAATTTTAAAGCAGCTCTATTTTCGGCTAACTCGCTTGTAGGACCCGCTTGTACAGCAAAATGATCGTTTGTATTAACTTGAGCAAGAAAAAATGATTTGGTTTTTGAATTTGGATCAGGATAAACGATGTATTGTGGTAACGGTAATCCATATTTTATCGTAAAATTTCTCAAAATTTCCACGTGGTTTAAAAGTCCCAGAGAGTCTGTTCTACATATCTTTTTTTTGTAACTTCGCACGTGGGTAGGCTCATCATAGTAATGCTCCATTATAGATGATGTCCTCAATCAGTATGGAATATTTATATTAGAATTTATTGTACTGATTGGGGGGTCTATATCCGCATTTAAAACATTTCTTAAAGCTTTTTCCAGAAAAAGGCGATGTAGTAGAAGTATTATTTCTTTTTATTTTATAAGGATTTATATTTTTAAAACGACTGTTAATATTAGGTTTTGTTATCTGACCACTCGTTGAAGGTTTTGGATCATTTATAAGTGATTCCTGGATTGTAACATGCAAATGTTCTAATGAGTTTATTAAATTTACTTCACATTTTTTATCTTTTTGCAAAAGAGAATTTATCGTTTTTATAGCTGCGAAATCCATTGCTGTTTTTATTGTGTTTCCAATTCCTATTCGTTTGATATCATTAATAAAACAAATTGCTATGTATGTTGAGTTTTTTGATGAAGTTTTTACTCGTAATACTGTATATTTTGGATACTCGATTTTATTTTGAGTGCAAATTTCGTTTAAGTTTTTGAAATTTTTACCAATAGAATTCGGTTGGACGTTTTCATTTGTTTCCTTTGATTCATTAATTAAGGCGTTATATAAATTTTGTGCTACCTTTTGCTTTACGTTTTCTTTATCTTTGCCACTATTCATTATTATATAATTGTTATATTGTAAATTAACGTGAAATAGACATTCATTATTATTGGTTTGTTCAATGAGTATCTCATAAATGAGGGGTGGATCTCCTCTTTGTTGAATAATTTTGTTTAGTAAGGTTGTGAAAGGAACATGCGACATTCTTTAAGATGTTAGATTCGGATTGAATAATGTGATCTACTAAGTTCTTCTTTTAGTTCAGAGTGAGGATAAAGAGTAGTCTTCGTACTATTATGATCTTTACCTGAATTGGTATTTTCGTTAGGAGTTGAACTTTTAGTTTCCTCTATGGAGTTTTGTGGTGCTGAAGCTGTTAGCAGAAGTTGATGGCTTTCAGCAGGAGGTCCAGTAGGTTGATGGATACCTAAGTGTAATAAAAGGTTAGTGACCGAATCCCAGAAGGCGCCTAGTAAATGGAGAGACCATCCAAATAATCTATGTAATGCATAACCATGAATAATGGTATCTGCTATTAATTTGATCCCTCTAATTATTATAATTAATCCAATTAGACCTGCACTAGTAGTACCGAAATTTGTAAAAACTGTCCAAAATCTACCCCAAGCTGATTCAGCAATTTTATCAATTACTTCTTGGTTAAATAAATTTGTCAATGATATTCCTTGATTAATAGTCGGATGTCCTGTTATTTCTCTAGCTAAAGAATTTAAAATCATTGGTTTTTCTGCTGGGAACATTATATGATCTCGTAGCTTATCAAGGTCAGATTGAGAATAAATGCCACTTGTTGCTAAGGATGAAGGATTTGTGTATTTCCAGGTTGCTTTTGTGAGAGGTTTAACTATAGTTGGTGCTATGGATTCGACAGGATTTGGAAGTAATTTGTACCAGGTTTCTCCAAAAAGGTACATTGGTGGAAGGAAAGAATTGCAATTTGTTTGGATACCTGATTTTGTTAATATATGAGTTCGTGGAGAAAGAAAAAAGGATTGATTTCCTCTAAATATTGGTAGTTGTAGATAACATTCTTCAGTTTTGCGATATTTTACTTCAACCGGTATACATTTTACGATATGTACTACTTCTCCTGCAATTACTGACATATATCCTGGGCCTTTCATTAAATGATATGCAAATTCGTCTGGTGATTGGGTTGCTAAGGTTAATGTATTTCTAAAAACTTGCTGTTCAAGCATGCATCGTTGAGTAAGAACATCGTGATAAAGTCTATTTACTTCAGTGCGTATGTGTCGTTCTACATATATAAATTTAGAGTTGACGTATGTGAAAATGTCCATATTTTGAACTTCTAAATGTTTATTTTCTAAAAATGAATTCCCAGGTCTGGTTTCAAAAATTAATAATTTTGGATGTTCAGTTTGTATTAAAACGTAACTGCAAACTGGTTTTCTTGTTTTTTCAGCCAGTACAAAGGTTATATCTTCAGTCGTTAAAGAATACAAGGTTTCAGAAATGTCTGTCGTGTTGTCATATGTTTTATTTGCTGGTCCTTCATAAATAATTTCATATTTGTTAAAATTACATACGTCATTAGGTAATGTATCCCAGAATGTCTGTCCATATTCTACGTCTGTACAGAATGTGTCTGAAAGTGTGCATATTATTCCAGATCCTAATTGAATTTTATTTGAATTTAAATGTAGTCGCGTAATGTTCTTGTAAAGTTATTTTGAATATTGCTTGGACTACGACATTATTCCATGTTCCATCCCTAGCGGACCCGTGTGAGAGAACGGTCATAGAATACTCTGACCGTTCTCTGACTGTTCTATGACCGTTCTATGACCTCGTATTATTACGGCTAAGATCGGTAAAAAAGACATTAAAAGCTTTGCAATTATGATTCTGTGGCGAAATTTGGATTAGAAGGTGAAGCAATAAATACAATTATCTTATTTTTCAGCGATAAAAACTAGAAAAACATAATACCTGTCATTGAAGGCAGTGCAGTGGTTCACAATTGGCGGAACCTCTCCACCGTGAAGGTTTACTATTGGTGGGCACGTTCCGCAAATGGTGAACCACTGCACTGCCTTCAATGACAGGTACATGATGTATTCCTAGTTTTTATCGCTGAAAAATAAGATGATTGTATTTATTACTTCACTTTCTAATCCAAATTTCGCCACAGAATCATAATTGCAAAGCTTTTAATGTCTTTTTTACCGTTCTTAGCCGTAATAATGCGAGGTCATAGAACGATCATAGAACAGTCAGAGAACGGTCAGAGTATTCTATGACCGTTCTCTCACACGGGTCCGCTAGGGATATGGGTCAGAAAATTGTGTACCAGTACAGTCTCCATTAGGTGTTACAGAACCTGCTAAAGTAACGCTATGAAATGAAGTTTGATTTACTTTTAACTTTGATATCTGAAGAGAAGGGGTTACTAAAAATGTTCCTATTGTGTGCATTTGATTACATTGATCTCGTGTAACATCATGTATATATTCACTGTGGCCATTTGCAACTATGGAACTGTGAGAATGCATACCACAATGAGAGATGGCGCGTCGAATTTCTATTTTGCATTGTATTACTTTTGTATTTGAAAATCCAGTTAATTGTAAAAGTTGTATATAAACTCTTTCAACATGTACTTGAGATCGAGGTAGATCACATTCTCCTACCTCTAGTAAAGATAATGTCGTAATATTTGATTGATTTGAACCGCAATCGAATCCTATGATGGCGTAGACTGTTGTTATATAGTTGAATTTGCAAATGAGCAGTGCCAAAAGGAAGCCTCGTAATCCCATCTCTGGAAAAAGGAGGTTCCAATTAGCAGCTTGCTTTGTAAAAAAAAGAATTAATAAAATTACTTAATAAACAATTTTGTTGTTACTGTTATATATATATATTTTTTTTTTATTTTTATGATATTTATTAACTTTTTTATTTTATGTACTTAGTCTATAATATCCAACATGTCAGCTATGACAATATGATCTGATAGGCGTAAACTGATAATCAAGTTTTTGTATGCGTCTGGTCCTCTTGTTTTGATTGTTGAAAAAATGTCTTTTATTGTATCTGGATTGTTTAGGTTTTTGCTCCATGTGGGAATATTACAGTCGTCTTGGTTAAAAATTCCAGTTTGAATTAAGTATGGCCAGAGAGCTACCATGTCGATAAAACAGGGAACTATTTCAATGAGATCATCTATGCGTTTGCGATGAATTTGATCCATTATATCTGGAATAATGTGTTATGTCTAAATTTTTTGTATATATTTTTTATATAAAATATATATTTTTATATAAATTTTTTATATATGTATATTTTTATTTTTTTTTTATTTTTACCATTTATCGACAAAATAAAATTTCTATATTTTATTTAAATTGTATATGTATACATATTTTTTATGATTAAAGTAAAGATATTTTGTTTGCTATTTTTTTTTTATTTATCTACATTTGTACTTGTACGTGTGAGCATTTTAGTCTATTAATGTGAACTACAGTAGGTTTGCCTTTATAGCTTATTTTGACATTCCCTTTTCCTAACACTTCCAACATTTCATAAGGCCCTGAATAATGGTTCTCTAGTTTTTTTATTTTACCTCCTTTTAATAAAAATACGTTGTCTCCAATTTTTACTTCTAAAGGATTTATTTTTTTATCATAATATATTTTCGATTTTTCTTTTGCTGAAATAAGATTCTCTCTTGCTTGTGTTCGCATTTCGTGTAGTTGAGTTACGAAATTAATTAAATAATCATCATACGTTTGTAATTTTTCTTGTTGTGATAAAGGTTCGCTGGAAGGTTCACGAGCTAATTTACCAAAAACCAATTCATAGGGTGTGCATTTTGTGCCTTCATGTACACTAGTATTATACGAGAACATTGCTAGTTCAAGCCAATCATCCCATTCTGAATTTTTTGCAACAAATTGTTTGAGATATTCTCCTAAAACATGATGTGAACGTTCTAATGATCCGTTTGATTGAGGGTGAAAAGCTGTGGTACGAAATTGTTTAATTCTAAAACGCTTTGCCAATCTTTTTAATCAATTACTTAAAAAATCTCTGCCTTGGTCAGTAAGTACTCCTTTTGGTGATCCAAATATGCAAATAAATTTTTTCACAAAAGCATCTGCTATTGTACTAGCTTGGTGATTAGGAAGAGGTATTGCTAAAGAATATTTGGTAAAATTGTCTTGTATCGTTAGAATATATAAGTTACCGGATTTTGTTTCAGGTAGTGGGCCAACAATGTCCATTGATATTTTTTCAAAAGCAGTAGTGGGTGTGTCTGTGATTACCATAGGATTTTTTGTTTTGACTCTGATTAATTTTTTCAGTTGACATTGTAAACAGCCTTGAATATATTTTTGAATGTCTACTTTCATATTTTCCCAAAAAAATTTTTGGCGAATTCGGCTATAAGTTTTTGTAACGCCTTTATGGCCTCCTAATGCCGAAGAATGAGCTTCTTCAATTAAATGAGTTCGTTGTTCCTTTGTTGGATATTGCGTTATTCCATTGCAAACTATAATTTTTGTAGTTGAATTTGAAAAAATTGAATTGAACATTGATTTCACTTCTTCCCAAGGTATATGATTAATTCTGGAAGTTTTTGAAATACTAATTGATCGTAATTTAAATTTTTTGAGATAATTCATGTAATGAGTGAATTGATAATTTCATATTATTTAAAGTTTCTGATAAATTGTCCTTAGTTTCTTCTTCAATTGGAAGTGCAAAATGGTAGTAGTTTCCTTTTTTAATCTCTTTTGCTATTCCCTTTTGTAAATTTTTAAATTTTGGTAATGTTTCACGTTTTTCTAAAGTTTTTGATCCGTTGTCGCGAGGAGTTCCATTTGTTGTAACAAAGTATGCATAATTATCTTTTCGCATAGTTAATTGATCGCGACATTCAACTAAATTTTTCCTTGTTATAATTTTTTCTGTTTGAGAGTTTATAGGAGGAGGTTCTGGGGGTGGACGATTATAATTATCATGATCTTTATCGATTTTTTCACAATTTATTTGAGATCTTCGGTTTAATCTCAAATTTTCTTCAAAATAAGGCTCTTCAAATTCTTCTTCCAATTTTTCTTCTTGGTTTTCTTCAAACTTCTCTTCAAAATTCTGTTCAAAATTCTTTTTGAAATTTTCGTCAAAATCTTCTTCAAAGTTATCTTCCAAATTTTCTTCATATTTTTCTTCATCCTTTTATTTCGTGTGTGGTTTCAATGTCGTTGATTTCATCTTCTGAGGTTGAGAAATAATTTTCACTTTCTTCACTTTCAAATTCATTAATATTTTTTTGCTTTTTGGCATTCTTCTTTTTTCTGTTTCTTGCTTGAGCTTGTTTTAAATAATCTGAATAATCAGGGTCAGAGTCGGAATCTGATTCTACTTTTGTTCGGCTTCCCATTTGCATATTTATTTCTGGTAATTCGTTTTCAAATATTTGTTTTCTTGGCCTACCTCTCTTTCTTTTTGTTTGAGAGGGAATATTTTTTAAATAGGTAAGTAGATTTTTTCTTGGCCTACATCGTGATTTTTTCACAAGAGGTTTAGAACAAAAATTTTTGTCTAATTTTTCTTGAGTTTCATTTTGATCCACATTTTTTGCTTTTTCTTGCTCTATTCTCTCTTGAGCTCTTGTAGTAATAGTTTTCCATGATAAATTTTCGTATTTTTTGGGAAACATTGGACTTAATAAAAATATTGTCATAAAAATAAGTCTTGAAGCCATATTTTTGAATAAATTTGTGTATTTTAAAATATTCTTACCAATCTCACCAAATGATTCTTCACTAAGGAATTCTTGTAAAAATTCTGGAATTTTTGTGTCAATATTTAATATTTGGGCTTCTGGGATTTCGCTAAAATGATCTACGTCGTCTGGTACCATTCCTGGATTCAAGTTTTTTCGTTTTAAAGGTCTTACCTTATTTTTAGAGTTTTCTTGTTTATTTCTTGTAAAAGTTTTCTTGGAAATTGTTTTTTCTTGAGAAGTCATGAAAGTATCATTGTCATCAACTTGTAAATATTTTGATTTTTCCTGGCTATCATCAATAGGGTTTCTTGAGAGCGTCTGCATTTACATTCATTTTTCCTGCTTTGTAAATTACATCAAAATCATATTCTGCGAGTTTCAATCTCCAACGTGAAACTCGTGAACAGGGGTCTTTAGAATTTTGAAACCAAACTAGAGGTTTGTGATCAGTCACTAAAGTACATTTTCTTCCGTACAAATAAGGACGAAAATGAGTTACACAAAATATTATAGCACGAGCTTCTTTTTCATATGTATCATATTTTTTCTCAGTATCACTTAGACTACGTGAAGCATATGCTATTGGTTTATCTTTACCTATTTTACCTTGTGATAAAATACCTCCTATTGCAAATCCTGAGGCATCTGTTATGAGTATAAAGGGTTGAGAAAAATCAGGTCGTTGTAAAAGTGGTTCTTCACATAACTTTGCTTTTAAAATATCGAAAGCTGCTTGTTGTTTTTCTGTCCAATTAAAAGGTATATCTTTTTTCAGAAGTTGATTTAAAGGACTTGCAATTTTTGAAAATCCATCAATAAATCGTCTATAATATCCTGCTAAGCCTAAAAATTGTTTAACATTTTTCTGTGTTTTTGGAATTGGAAAGTTTT
This sequence comes from Diplolepis rosae, assembly GCA_030998225.1. Lineage (NCBI taxonomy): Eukaryota > Metazoa > Arthropoda > Insecta > Hymenoptera > Diplolepididae > Diplolepis > Diplolepis rosae. The sequence continues at coordinate 116,929 of JAPYXD010000456.1, forward strand.
TTACAGCTATTATCTTTTTTGGATCTGGACGTACTCCATTTTTATCAATTATATGACCCAAATATCCTACTTCAGGTCGTAAAAATTCGCATTTGTCTGGTTGTAAGTGAAGATTTGCTTTTCTAAGTCTTTCTGCTAAATTATTGAATTTAATTTCGTGCTCTTCTAGAGTATTTGCATATATAACTATGTCGTCAAGATATACAAAAAGTTCCGTTCCGATTAATCCAGTTAATGTTAAATCCATTAATCTCTGAAATGTGGCTGGTGCAGTTTTTAAACCGAAAGGCATTCTATCGAATTCGTAATGACCGTGAGGTGTGGAAAATGCGGTTTTATGAGAGTCTTTTGGGTCCATTTTTATATGGTGAAAACCGGTAGCTAAATCAAACACTGAAAAATATTTTGCTGATCCTAGAGAATCAAGTATATCGTTTATATTAGGTAAAGGATACGAATCGCCAATTGTTTTTTTATTTAATTTACGAAAATCAAGAACCATTCTCCATTTTATTTTTCCTTGGGAATCAGGTTTTTTAGGAACTATCCACACTGGAGTGTTATATGGTGATTGTGAGGGCTTGATTATTTTATTTTTTAATAATTCATCGACTTGTCTTGTAATTTCTTCCTTGTGAACTGGGGGAAATCTATATTGTCTTGAAAAAATTGGAGCGTCATCTACAGTAGGAATTGAATGTTGTAATACATTAGTAGCTTCAAGTGGTTCTCCTGGGATATTAAATCTGTCTGCATTATTTTTAATTAATTTTTCTACATGTTCATATTCATCTTGATTCAAGTGGTCTAATCGAAGAAGTTTTTTAATACATTCTACTCTGTCTTCGTCTGTTACATTATAAAATTTGCATGAGTTAATTAGAGAATTGTCAGTTTTTAAAAAGTTATTTAATATTTTACTTGATAAATCTTCGTTATTTGTTTGTTTTAAATTAATTAAATTTTCAATTTGTTTATAACATTCTTGTTCTTCAAAGTCTTCTAAATTAACTAATGGAACGGATAATGTAATTGGGATTTCATTTGTGTTTGCAAATTTTAAATAAGCTTTTCCTCTGTGGTTTTTTACAACTGCGTCACCTACGTAGACGCCATCTTGGATATGTAATCGAGGTACATACGCTTCACTCTTTTCTGTATTTTTTATATTAACATAAAATGTTGTAACTGTTCGAGCTGGAATCGTAAATGTATTGGCAGATTTAAAAGGGTAACAGTGGTTCTCAATTTCTAAGCATTTTGAAGTATAGTTTATATTCACACTATTATCTTGAAAAAATTCTGATCCTAATACTCCATCTTCTTCTACTGGGACTTCATTGGGAATAATGTTAAATATCGTTGGATAACCAAAAATGTTTATTTTTACCTGTCCTAACGTGTAAAGTGGTAGGGTAAATGTGCCAATTACTGCGGGTCGAAAATCAAGACGGCTTTTAAAGTTAAAAAAAAGATTTTGAGATGAAAAAGTCGTCGCGAATTAATTTTTAAAGCAGTATTTGTTATTAAGTAAGTAGCATGCAGTCCTTAAACCCTGAAAAGAAACCAGATTTACTTAAAAAATGCGAATATAAAAAAAATGTTCCATGTAGGTATTACTGCGGGTTTGCATGAATTACTGCGCACCAATTACTGCGGAATCCCCAATTACTGCGCTCCAACTACTGCGGAAACCTAAATTTCTGCGCGCGTAATACTGCGATATTATTTTGAGTGAACTTACAATTAATTTAGGAGTGTTGAACATTTTATTTAATCTCAATTATAAAAAGTAAACACGACGAACCATTCGTAACAAATTAAGATTAATAATTTTATTAATTTTATTTAATTTAACTTAAAATTATATCACTTGAGTTCCTCTTGCATCTTTAGTAACGATTAAGGAGTGTTGAACATTTTATTTAAACTAAATTATAAAAAGTGAACATGAAGCATTTTTAACAAATTAAGATTAAATAATATTATAAGTCTTATTTCATTTACCTTAAAATTATATTACTTGACTTCCTCTTGCCTCATTAGCAACGATTTTGGAGTTTTCAACATTTTGTTTAATCTCAATTATAAAAAGTAAGCATAACGAAGCATTTGTAATAAATTGAAAGGTTATGCAGTGCCGCCTGACAGATCGCAGTAATTCATACACCTATGAAAATCATGTACCAAATACTGTTATGGTAAAAAAATGATTAAAAAACGTATTTTTTGTTATTTTGCATAAATATTTAGAAAAATAAGATATTTAATTTGCAAAAAATAATATCACAATAAATATTTTATTTTCAGAAACGGAATTATAACAAGTTTTTCAGAACGTGTTCATGGCCTGTCAACAAATCTAAGCATTAAAACTATGGGAATCGGGAACATGAGAGTTTCAAATTGCAATCAATTAGCTACAAATATCGTAACTATTGATAATTCGTTGATACTTATTATGCTTGGATTAGAAATTAATTGTTTTTAATTGTTCTGTAGCGTTATATATCTTTAAAACATTGTATATCATTAGTTTTATTTGGAACCGCAGTAACTGGGGCATCCACAGTAATACCCACACTTACCCTAAATCATTAATTCCTGTAAGTTTCAATACGTTTTGGCTATTTATGGGTACTTCAGGGTTGAGAACCTTTTGTTTAATTAAATTTCGAGCAGCACCAGTATCAATCATCATGTGTGTTGGATTTTTTAGACCTTCCGTTGATATTATAATTGGTGGAATTGAAGTGGACTTTGAAATATTTATTGTTGTTGTTGTATGATCGTTAGAAGTGGATGCCAGTGGTTTTCGATTTATTCTTTCCTCAGTGCACCCGTGCTGGGGAGAGCTTTGGAGTTTTCCTGATGAGCTGTTTGTGATTAGTTATTTGGTCGTATCTTGCAGTCTCGCACTAAATGACCGGGTTGTTTACAGTAATTGCAAATTGTTTCAGTATAATTTGAATTTTGTTGAGTGTTATTATTTTGTAAAAATCTATTTTCATATGGTTTATTTCGATTTTGAAACTGTCCTGAGTTAAAGTTTTTATACTGTCCTGGATTCAATTGTCTATTAGTATTATTAACATTATTGTTATTATTGTAAAAATTTCTAGGAAAATTATTATTATTGTTGTATCTTTGTTGTAAAGAATTATTATTATTGTTTCTATAATTGTTATTTCTATTTTGTAAAAAATGATTGTTGTTATTATTAAAGTTATAATTTTTATTTCTTAAAAAATTGTTATTTGGAACATTATTGTAATTGTTTTTTGCAAAATTATTATTATTATTACTTCTTTGACCATTGAAATTACTATATCCTTGTTGGTTAGGATGCAAAAATTTTTTTTGTTTATTGTTAAGAACTGCATCTTGAGCTTTACTTAAATGAAAATATTTTTCAGTTGTGTGACCTGGTTTTTTACAAATTAAACAAATAGTTTTATTTTCAAGTGCTACGTTGAATCGGGTGGTTTTATTATTTTTATTATTATTAGTTGATTCTTCGGTTTTTAAATAATCAGTATTTTTATTTCTTCGCAGTGCAGAACTTGCAGCCAATCTTCGTTCTATGTCTATCGTATCATTAATTACTTCCTTAAATGTGTCCTTTTCTTCCACACAAATTTCTAAATCAGGACGCAAACCGCGTATAAAACATTGAATTACATCTCTTTCTAAATTTTGTTTAAAAGCATTATCTACCTGACCGTCATTATTAAGTCTGTGAGCATCTTCTATTCTATCAGCAATTTCTTTAATTCTAGCAGCATAGGAAAGGACATTTTCTCTTTCCCACATAAATGTATTACCTAATTCTCCCTGCAATTGATATACGCTTTTCGCAGGGGCATATACTCTTTTCAATTTTTCTATTAATTCCTCTATTGTTGCATACGTTGACCCAAAAATACATTTTCGTGCCTCACCAGACAATTTACCTCTCAATAGACGTGCAAGATTTTCTTGGGCAGCAGGTGTCGGCAGCATTGCCTTTGCTTCCATGCAACCCTCAATAAAATGGGACAATGGGAGGTTACTTCCGTCGAACAAAGGGACCACCTCTAGCGCGTCGCGTAAGGATACCTGCTGGCTGTTAGGTATGGCTACGGCCATCTCTTCGTTGCTTACTATTACGGGATTATCCTGATTTATGACTTCTGTATCGCTTTTGTCGTCGTCGCTATCGTTGTTACTAATTAGAGAGTCGCGTGCCAATGAGGTTTTCAATTTTTCATTCAAAGTTCTTTTTTCTATTGTTATTACCGTTGAGCTTAGCAAATTAGATCCGTCAAAATAAGATAACTCGTTCGTTAAAGTTTGATCTTGATTACTAGATCCTGTCACAATGCTCAAATCTGTACAGAAACTTGAATGAAATCCGCTAGTATTACTAGAATTTTCACTTGATATGGTTTGATCATTAATTAGAGTCTTGTCGAAACATGAATCGTCTAGCTGAAGAGTGTTATCTAATTCTTGTTCAGCAGAAAAAGTGTTTGAAATATCCTTGTATTTATTATAATCGACTAAATTTTCTTTGATTTTACCTGATCTTTTTAGTTTCAAGGAATCTATTTGATTCTGATCGACAATTTTTGCGAGTTGATTGTCTTGTTTTGCTTTACTACGCGTAATAACTTTTTGGGCGGATTCTACAGGGGTATTTGAATTTGACATTGAGTCATTTTAAATTTACAGTTTCTTTTTATTGAGCGCTATCTTAGATTATTTATTGTTAATTATCGATTGCTTATAACAATTTAAAAAACTACATGTAAAATTTTGTTTGTAAATAAAGTGAAATTAGTAAAAATATAATTTTAATTTATAAAAATTCAAAAAAAAATTATAATAATAATTCCAATATATAATTTAATTATTTTTATTCGTTTATAACAATAATTAATATTTTTAAAAATATTTAAAATTATAATGTTAAATAATACATTTCTTAAAATTATAACAATATATATATATATATATATTTTGTACCAACCACGTGCGTCTTATAAATTATAATGATCTATTTTATTAATTTATTGAATTATAAATTGTTTTTTTAAATAAATAAAATTGTTTATAACAAGGATCAGATAAGATTCGAGTTATGCACAATTTATTTTTCTCTAGACTGGACAAGTTAGGCTCAAGCTCAGATCCTTGGACAATCTTTGCAAATAAAAATATTCTGTTCCTTAACAGAGTTAAAATTAAAGTTATAAACAATACAATCACAAGCACTTCGAACTTTGCCCTACCCAATGATCATAATCAATGGTGACCGTTCAACGTACCCAAAAGGGACTTATACTCTCGTGTGCTGTTTTTTTTGTTTGTTTTAACTTAAATCAAAACTTAGTTAACAAATTAGAATAATTTTTTAAATAAGATAAGTTACTTAATCACTTAGGTTAGCCTCAAGGTCAGATCCCTGCGTGATTTTTCAAACGTATTTTATTTTATACAATTTATATAAATTATAAAATTTCAAAGAAATGATTTGATTATTAAATCATTAAGGTTAGCCTCAAGGTCAAATCCCTTTGTGATCTAACAAATCTATTTTATTGAAATTTCAAGTTACAAGTTGAAATAATATTTCATAATCATTTATTTATTCACTAGAAATAATCAATGTGTTAATTTTCAATTGACTTGTGTTTCCCGGCCGATGCACCAGAAAAAAGGAAGTATGTTACGTCACAAATACGTAAATACTTACTTTGATCGAAGATTCCTCGTTTTAAGTTAGGATCGAATGATCCTCGCTTAGGGATGAGGATAAGTCAATGAAAGACACAATAATTATGAAAATAATACAAATTGAATTTATTTTATTGGTTAAAAGGTCAGAATACACATTCGTTAAGACAATTCTTATATAATGTAGGCACAGGCTGGTTGGTACGTGGGTGAGAAAGAGACAAAGAATAAAGATAGAGAGAGAGAGAGGTTCGGTACCTTTATGATTCGTAAGTTGTGTTGAGGTTTAATCCACACGGCGGTGAGTTGTAAGTACTGGATCCCCACAGGTGTATTCCAAGTGTGTGAGAGAGACGGAGTTATAGGCCGCACAGGTATATTCCGTAAAGGGCGGTGATTCAAATTTACGACACTGTTCGAAGATCTTTACAAGATCTATTCAAGTCTACGATGACTTTTACGACTCCCGAACTTTGATTTTAAATTGTCCCGGTCGAATTTTATTAATCTCAAACTCAGAGATTTTCGAAGTTAAATTGAAATGCCGCACTGGACTATTGTCGCGAGACCGGTTATAAATCCGAAGGAAAATTTATACGTCGAACTAGACGAAGAATTTACTGACTGCTTTCTCTTGGTGTGGGCCTCTTTTATATTTTTTCATACAAATTGACGGTCAGCGAAAATCGTGACGTAGTCATATCTTCTTAGAGGAGAAGGGGCCCTATACTTCCTACCCTACCCTATACCCTACTTCCCCTACTCCCTATACCCCTTTATCGATTTTCTCATAGATTTCTAACTCAAACCAGCCTGTGTTTTTTTTAAATTCGCGCCAGCTCGAAAGAGATCGTGCATGTCTTTCGCATGTCTGTTCGCTTTTTTCTAGGTCGGTAATAGTGAAACCTGTCCATATTTAATTTTAAATATGGTACAGGTTAGGTTTTCAAATGTAATTTTTGAAAAAATATTAAAATTAAAAGTGTCATGTTTTAAAAATATTAGCGAAAGTGGGGCACAATTTTAAACAACAGTGAGTGAATTTATTATTCAAACACACAAGTGTAAATAGTTGAAAATTGGAACCAAGTTTGACAGCAAGAAGCTCACCTTTGTAGTGAGTGATAAAAATAATAAATTTTAAATAAATAAAGAGCTTTGTTGCTCTAAAAGATTGTTACGGCATGGAGAATGGTAAGATTTTAAATCTCTATGATAAAAAATATTGAATATTTTTTTAATATAAAATTTTCAATTACAACAATATGTTTTAAATTTTCAGAAAAATACCTACTCACTTCAAATGAAGTTAAAAAAAAAAAAATTAAAAATTTTTAATTTGACGGGAAATTCAGATAAGTAATTTTTATTTCACTTTAAATGATATTCTTGAAAAGAGACGTTTACTTTGTGAAATGGATTTTTTCTTTTTCAGGAAGAGTCAAAAATGAAGCAAGTGGGAAAAATAAAGGATTTAAGAACTAAAATTGTGTAGGTATTTATGTTACTTATAAGTTGCAGTAGCAAAAGTACATACATAATAATGTAAAAATAGTTTGAAATATCTTAGAAGCTAAACTTTATAATTTATCATTCTGAACAAAATATCAAAACACTAACTGATGTTTATGTAATCAAATCCTCAATAGCCATTGATTATTGTAAAAATTGTTCCCGGGACTAAAATAAAGGTTTCAAAATTCTGTAAACTGGCTCAGGAGTCTACGTTCATTTATTCTGTTAGTTCTTATACTAAAAAGTTGTAAAAAATTATTTTAACAAATCTTCAATACTCATAGCGGCCGGTCTAGAGTGGCCAAGTTCCAAATGCACACAAAATATCACATAAATCCTTGACTGTAACTAAACTAATTGCTCTAAATTCTTCTAATTTGGTTCTCAAGTAGCTATTCCTGTCTCTCATCAGCTCCTAAAGCTATACTTTATAATTTGTCATTTTAAAAAAATGTTGATGCCCTCACTGATGTTTATGTAATCAAATCCTAGGTAGGCATTATCATAATTTTTTTTAAATGACAAATTATAAAGTATAGCTTTAGGAACTGATGAGAGGCAGGAATATCCACTTGAGAACCAAATTAGAAGAATTTAGAGCAATTAGTTTAGTTAC